>CM067371.1:2701136-2918636 GCA_034401795.1 Chaetoderma sp. LZ-2023a
CCTTTCCCAATCTCATTTACCAGTCCTTCCTCCTCTTCTACAACTTTTGGATCTATCGGTGCAATCCCTTCTTCCCAGCGTGCCAGTAGGAGGGCGCTTGTCTCTGTTCTGGGAGACATGGAAAGCCCTTGCTCAGGACTCCTGGCTGTTAGATCAAATCCGCTGGGGTTATGCTCCGTCTTGGATAGAACTGCCTCCTCTGTCTTACCAGCCCAAATGGACTCCAGTTCCATCCAATCTGGAGAAGTTGGTAGCCTTGGAAGACGAATTGGAGTCAATGTGGTTGAAGAAGGCTATAGAAGAGGTTCCATGTTGGAGAGTAGACCCGGGATTCTACTCAACTCTATTTCTAGTCCCCAAGAAATCAGGTGGATGGCGTCCAATCATCAATCTGAAGAGATTAAATCTGCATATATCCACCCCAAAATTCAAGATGGAGACGGTATCTCAGATTATCGCCGGTCTGAGTCCAGGCATGTGGACAGCGTCCATAGATCTCAAGGACGCCTATTTTCACATTCTCATCCACCCGCCATTCAGAAAATTCATGAGATTCGCATTCAAGGGGAGGGTATGGCAATTCAGAGTCATGCCGTTCGGCTTGACCACGGCCCCTTTCTTCTTCACCCGCCTAGTGTCAGCAGTGGCAGGTTTTCTGCACAGTCGTTCTATTCCCCTTCACGTTTACATAGACGATTGGTTGCTAAAAGCAGAATCTGCCTCAATTCTGGCAAGCATCATTCCAGAGGTCTGCAGTCTGGCTTCCAGTCTAGGATGGGTTTTAAATCTAGAAAAATCATCTTTGGTCCCGTCTCAGGTTTTCACCCACCTAGGTGTGGCTTTCGACCTTGGTCAAGGCTTAGTCTTCCCTTCAGAGGTAAGAGTAGAAGCAATCCTAGTAGCCATGGAAATTCTGGCTTCCTCTGCCGTGGTCAGAGCAATATTCTTTCTCCGGGTGATAGGCTTGATGGTCAGCATCGAGAACATCATTCCGTGGGCGGCGCTGATGAGGAGACCTTTCCAAATGTATCTAATGTCCCTGTGGAAACAGTCGACCCATTCAGTGTACCATCAGATCCCGGTCAGAGATCATTTGAGGCCCCATCTAGATTTTTGGAAGGATCGCTCTCTGCTGATGATGGGTGTTCCTCTGGTCAAGTCTTCTCCTCAGGCGGTCATTTTTACAGATGCTTCCCAGGAGGGATGGGGAGCGGTCTGGGGTTCCCTTTCGGTCTCAGGCCTGTGGTCCCGAGAGGAGTCGTCAGCCCACATCAACATTCTGGAATTGTGGGCTGTCAAGAAGACTCTCCTTGCCTGGTCGGATCAAGTGCAGGGCCTCAAGATCTCGATTCGATCAGACAATTCCACAGTAGTCTCGTATATCAACAAGCAGGGAGGCACGAAGTCGTCTCGCCTGTGTTTGGAGGTGTGGAATCTCCTCATGTGGTGTCGTATGAAGCAGATTTTCCTGGTGTCCTCCCATGTACCAGGATGATTGAATTTTCTGGCGGATCAGTTGTCTCGCCCTTCCAAATTCGCCCACACAGAGTGGCAGTTAAAGAGGTCGGTTGTCAAAGCGATCTTCAACCTCCTGGATCGTCCCCATGTAGACCTGTTCGCGACCTCTCTGAATGCCCAGATCTCTTTCATGTCTCCTTTTCCGGACGATCAGGCGTTGGCGGTGGACGCCCTGGCTCAGTCCTGGACAGGAATCTTCGCGTATGCGTTCCCTCCGACTATCCTGCTTCCCCTGGTTCTGAAGAAAGTCAAGGATCAAGTATGCGAGATTTTGTTGATAGCTCCATTTTGGCCAAAAAGGATCTGGTTCGTAGACCTTCTCGATCTTCTAGTAGACTTCCCACGTCTGCTGCCAGTGTCCCCAGATCTGTTATCCCAAGTAAGGGGAAGGTGCCTTCATCCAAACCCAGGAATCTTCAGTCTGTGTGTTTGGAGAATATCGAGTGCTCGGTCACTGAGAATAAATTTTCTGCAAGGTCTCAGGAAATTATTAATTCGGCCAGGAGGGAGTCGACCCGAAGAGTTTACAAGGGTCGACTTAAGATATTCGGAGAATGGTGCTCAAATCATGATCTCGTGCCCGATTCTGTTTCTATATCCCAAGTGTTAGACTTTTTATCTTATCTGTTCGATTCCCTTCATCTGACTGCTAACACGGTTAGAGGATATAGATTTTCCTTAGCATCTTCTCTTCCTTGTTTGTTAAATGCAGATGTTAAGGATACTAAGGTGCTGAATGGGTTCATCAGAGGTTTAGGTAATATTCGGCCTCCTATTGCTAAACCGTTACCTTCCTGGAACTTGGCGCTGATTCTTCAGGTTTTGGCAGGGCATCATTTCGAACCTATCGCCTCGATTAGCTTAAAGCTTTTAACTTTTAAGGCAGTTTTTCTAGTAGCGGCTGCTTCTGCTAGAAGACGATCTGAGATCCATGCATTTTCCGTTGAAAAGGATAGATTTATTGAAGCTGGGGACGGTTTGGTATTATATCCTAGAAGGGATTTTTTGTCAAAAACGCAATCAAACCGTTATCCAGCTAAGCCGATTATTTTAAATTCTTTATCTTCGTTTTCTCCGTCTGACAGATTTTGGTGTCCAGTCAGAGCTCTTAAGGCTTATAAGCGTCGTACCGATTTTAAAAGATCCGATCCGTCTCATTTATGGGTTCCCTACGCGGAAGGGGTAGCCAGACCGGTCTCTAAAGCTTCCATCGCTAGATGGATTTGTGACACCATTCAACTATGCTACGAGATTGCTTCTCCTGAGCAAGTCAATCTCTCTCACATTAAGGCTCATGATGTTAGAGGGATGGCTACCTCTTTTGCTTTGTTTGCTGGCTCTTCTGTAGACGAAGTTATGCAAGTTGCAGGATGGAAATCTGAGTCTACTTTTACCTCTTTTTATTTGAAAGACCAGAGCGCAGCGGCATCTTTCTTTAGGAACATTACTATTTTAACCAAGAAGGCTGAAGACCATTTACCAAGCACATCCCACCATTTTCGTTAGGACTGTGCGTCTGCGGAGAATGGTGAGAGTTATTCCTTGGTTGTTGGTTTAAATCTTTATGTTTAAAGTTTTATTTGGTTGTTAATCACTGTGTGATTGATTAGGATGCACCATTATGTTATGTTATTAACATTCGTTTATGTTTGGTTTGATTTTTATCCTTGCTTATGGATTCTCAAATCACCTCCCACCAAAGTTTCGTAGTGGGGCACTGACCAAATCTACGGGTTTAGCAAGTAGTGATTGAACGGTAATGGATGTTTTTGTGGTGTAATAACAACCCCCAACAGACCCCCCTTTAGTGGGTTGGTCTGTAGTTTTATTAACCACTATAAAAACATACTTACCGTTCAATCACTACGACCCGGCCTCAGCCACCCCGCTGGGTATTGATTTGAGAATCTAGGCTGGATGTACAGCACTTAAATTTAGAAAAGTGATTCAGTTTTCACAAGTGGGACCTACTGCGCATGCGCGAGCGTGCTTAGTGACAAGCGTCACCAAGGAGTGAGTACAGACTGGTGCCAGTCTATTGTAAGGCTAATGCAGGGGGTCCCTCTACCAGAAGCCTGGTGGAGGGTCTACATGGTGATGGTATAGGCATTAGGGAGTGTATAGGCAAGAATAAAAACTTTATTCTGATAGCTAAATGCAGATATTTGATTTAGCAAGTAGTGATTGAACGGTAAGTATGTTTTTATAGTGGTTAATAAAACTACAGACCAACCCACTAAAGGGGGGTCTGTTGGGGGTTTTCTTCTCGAGAACTACTGGGCCAATTTCAATTATATTTGGCAGAAAGCATCCTTAGGACATAGCGATCCAAGTTTGTTCAAAGGAAGCCGATCAGCTAATTGGGCCGGTGGCCATCTTGGATTTTGGCCAATTTTTAGAAACGTCTTTAAAAATGTTCTCCGAAACCGCTTATGGGATTGATGCAAACCTGATGAAATATGATTTAAGGCAAGAGCTGAACGAAGTTGGTTCAAGGGAACTTTATTGGTCAAATGGTTCGGCGGCCATCTTGGTTGACCTAGTTGTAGCGAAAACCACTTCTCCAGAACTGCGGAAGGGATTGGGCCGAAATTTGGCAGATATGATTAGGGACTAAGGGACATTAAAGTTTGTTCAAGCAAAGTTGATCCATCAAAAAACCTGGGCACCGTGGACCAATCAAAATGTAGCATGTTTGGCGTCCATGTTGGATTTTTTTATTTGATTGATTTTGAGGCCGAAATTGGTTTTATATGTTTTTTTGGGTATTCTGATCTCAAATTTGCAATTTTTGAAACTGTCAGATAAATGGCTTGGTGGCCATCTTGTTGATAAAGAGCATTCTAGTTGAAATGCCTATGGTCCAGGTGAGCGGATTCAAAACTCACGAAACATCATCTGGGTCAACAGCTGAACAAAATTTGTTCAAGGACTTGTTTATTATGTTTTGTGGTCTGATTTCAAATTTTCCACTGGAGATTGTTGGATAAGTGGTTTGAGGGTAAGGGGACGGGGATGGGGGTGTGGGGTTGTCGGCTGGGGCTCATTTGACTTATATCATCTAGTTTCATTTGTAAAAAAGGAATTGTGTGATAGTCATCATGGTGCACCTATTATAATCCCCAACTGCGACCAATTGTGGGTGTTAAGATTTGTGGTTTTGCAAAGCGTCTCTGCTTACATTTCTTCTGCATGGAACTAACCGTGCATTGATGGTTACCTATATTTTCTCTAAGCACTGCTGTGTTAAAAATAGAACTTGTGCTTTGACTGCAGTGCATCTATGACATGGCGAATGATGAATCAATTATCACTTTCCATACTGATATAAAACCCCTCCCTAATTGTTCCAGTGTCTGTAAAACAAAGGCTGGGGTCTATCTTGGAAGCAATGTTGTTGAAAGCTGTTGCTGTCTTAGACAGCAACAACTTACAGCAATATTGTTTCCAAAATAAATGCATGGTATACTATGAAACTCAGGATTGTCATAAACCATAGGAAGCTAAAATTCCAGTGCTTATGGGTTAGCGGCTTACTAGCTTGGCTTCCGGCCAGGTACATGTAGCTTATTACTAACTGTTCATTGATAAATATACGCATCATTCCTCACTCCATGATCCAAATCAGCCAATCCTTCCACCTTTTCATTGATATCATGGAAAAATGGAGGGATATGTTAGTCAAGTAAATCTGATGTCAGTCATAATAAAATATAATCAAGTATTAGCTGATGTGAATCAAAACGAGTTAGCTATGTCAAAAAAATTGAAAATGCGTACAAATTGTACGTCTGATGTATTTACAATTTAGTAAACATTCTTTTGAATAATTTGAAACTAATTTGACTGGAAGCTGTTGCTGCCATACACTGTAGACAGCAACAGCCCACAGTCACATTAGTTTCAAAATATTCAACAATGTACCTGTATAGTTACCTTGAAAGCTATAATCTGGGAATTCTGGTTTCAAAGTTTCAAATGAATTCCAGCATATCTTAAAAGTGGGCAGAGTTTAGATAGAAATTGGCAGGGCATAGCTAAAAATGGCTCCCATGATTGGACTCATATTCTATGGAAAGATATTTATAGATTGACGCTATCCATGGAAAATACTGTCCATCCTTTGCAAACATGTCTGTGGACATAAAGGGGAACCCATAAAAATCAAGGACACGTCATCTTATATGAGCCATTTGCATGATAGAATATGCCAGACATATGCTATGTATATTGTATTTTTAGACTTCTGTGATGCCATCGAATAAAGGTATTTGGTGCTTGTCTCACCCACGAAGCCAAAAGTGAGACATAAGTATCACCTTTCTATGGGCTGTGATCCCGTTAACGTCAACATCATTGCTTTGTGTTTAGAAAAGCTTCTCAGCTTATATTTCAGGATCGGTTTAGTCATTAGAAATAATATAGGTTACCTAGCTACTGTTGCAAAACAGCGCAATGAGATTACGGTCAAGGTCACTGTGACCATGATGCACAACACCAGGGGTCGAAATAAGGTCCTACATGCACAATACAGGTAAAAATGTCTGGTACAAGTAAATATGTAGTACTGGGTGCACAGGGTGCATGCACATTTCTGGCTGATAATCTATAATGTTAACCCTCAACAAATCCCTGAAATAACGAAATGCTTTACAATATAAAACTTAATGTAATTTGTTGAATATTTTGAAATTAATTTAACTGGAAGACGTTACTGCCTTATTGCTGCCTACGGCAGCAATGGCTTCCAGTCAAATTAATTTCAAAATATTCAACAGTTTTCCTGTATGGTTGTGTTGAAACTGTTATATAGGGAATTCATAGGTGTCAGGTGAAAGGATTAATTTATGTGCATGTAGATGTTTAGCTGTGCAGGAAAAATACAAATGTTAGAGATCTATGCACTTTGTGCATGTAGAACAAAATTCTTATTTCTACCCCTGCATAACACTGTATTCAGTCATAAAACTAATTTAGATATAAAGACATCCCAGAAAGTGACTTAGTTATTTAACCCTTTAACACTCAAATTTGTTCAAGCAAATTTCAATTATCTTATAGAAAATATCTATTTGCAGATCAAGAGAAGAGTATTTTTGAAAATTTCCTAATGGAATGACTAGCTCACTTATCAAGCCACTCATTCCAGTGGTAAATTTTGAGAATTAGTCTTCTTTTGGTCTGGAAATCAACATTTAACAAGACCAGTGCTGAAGCAATTTTTCGCTGACTTTAATGCTAAGGGTTATAGACCAAGAGCTACTGGTGTGTTTAATCACCCGAAAGAGGCCAAACAAATTGATACTGTTTTTAGACAGCCCAATATGTGTAGTATATGAAATGAGTATTCTTAGTTGCTGAATATATTCCGATTTCTTTTAAATTGGATGATTTCAAAGGTACCTCGATATATGATGCACCTGACAAATTAGGGGTAGGGGAAATTCAAAGTCCCATCCCTCTCTTATTTATACACCCAGCCTTACCCAAGACATGTCATATTAAAGTTAATGAAGGCCTCTTTCGGCTGATACCACGTATTGATTCCAGAGGTCAACAATATTGTTCTTAGCGAATCATTTTGCAACCAGTTCATGACCATCCTTAGCTGGCTTTAAAGGTGATCACTCATTTCCGGCTAGTTTAAATGTCACTGTCGGAATCTACATCAGACTCATCATCAGAAGAGACAATACGCAAGTTCATCATTATAGTCCTCACTCCCTTCCTCTGCGAATGTCTGGATAAATGATGTCACTAATGTCAGATGGAACCTGATGGCTGTCAAACGAGTTCACTATGAATATATCATCAACACAACACCAGCCGTGTTTGCAAGGATCTAGCTCCAGAATTGACTGTTCGTCTGCATGCTTCCAAATATGTGCCACATAGCTCGTTTGATCTTCTTTTTAAGGTCCACAAGGTGGTGGAAAGCTGGCATCAGCACCTTTGATCTTTGTTAATGGTCTGTCTTGGCTTGTCGGGGCATACTTGGCAGATGGCATAACGAACATCAGCCGTTTTCTGCATATTCTGTTTCCCATAGAGTGTGCAGACATAAGCTTCTGGCATGTCCTGGTAGCGGGTCATGAGAAAAGTTGATTCACCAAGGCAGAAGTGTAATCACAGCCTGTAAAGGCATGCAGACCAGTAAGAGCACTGCATATGTCTTTAACAAGATGCTTCGACAGAGATGTCACATCAGTGTATCTTCTGGTGTTGTTCCGATCAACACCTGCATCCATCCATACGTTTGCTTTAATATTGTATACCCCTAGATGATATAGGGGCACCGACAGCTTAGAGATGCAGGGTAGATACAATGCTATTCTTGTATCTGCCTCTTCGTGGCTGCAGGCTAACGCTTCATTAGAGCTTCAGATGACACCTCCATCCTGTGAAACTGAACGTGTAACACACACGTTCTACTCCCACGACTAACCTTTTCCTCACTATCATCTTCGCATAACTGCCCTTCTGTCATTCGTCAGCTAGAAACTGAAGGAAAGACGTTTTGAAAACACTTGACCTAAAAAGCGAGTGGAAGTCTTTTGGGCACCTTTGGTCTGGGCCAGTTACTCTGAAATCTGATGCTGGCACAGTTTCCTGCTAGGCACGCTTTGCTCTTTCTGCTCCCTTAATTGATTTCTCTGGGTATCTGTCATCACCAACTTTAGACAGCTTTCTCAGCACGACTGGCAATCCCTCCAAATGTCTCTGGCACATCCACCAAACCTTGGATCAGAAACATCGCATCTTGGATAGATGCATATTGTGTCGGTGGTTGTGGTGTGTTACTGCTCACCCTATCCTCTAAAGCGTGAATCAGCTTTGGTTTGCCTGTCTTATTCATGGTGTCGTCAAGTTGTGCATATGACAAAGGGAGAGGAGTTAAGGGGTAGCTGAATACCATCAACAGATTCACCTGTTTTTCTGTGGCAAGGAAGAGGAGATGTCCGAAAATATCATGTGTCCCTTTGGGCTCAAGGATCTTCTTGTCTCTGACTTTCTACTTTGTTGTTACTACTGGTGAAGCAAAGGTCTTTGTCTTGTGTCTGGGAATAGGCTGATAAAACGTGATGGGTTTGCAAAGCAGCCATCCCTGAATTCATTGAACCATTTTTCTCCAAATTGGAAGCACATTTTAGGACATCATGTATAACATCTGTTGACATCACCCGACCCGTGGAAATGCAGTAAATGTTTTCATTTGCAACATTCTCACCAAATCGATCCATTGTGTCACAATTGCCTGCTGTCAACTTCCTGAGATCTTCATTGTCTCTTCTTACTCTGACAGGTCTGGTTTCTTTGTGAGCTTCACTTGGCTTTACTTGTCCAGCCTTTGACAATGAATGTCCAACGATGGTACTTCTTTGGTAGCATATGCCTACAGTGGAATGCAAAGTTCCACTGCCTGACAATGTTTCGTTGTTCTCATCGTAATTGTCTCAGGCTAGACCGGTTCCTAATCCAGCCTTTCTCAGAATGCCATCCGGAAGTGCTGTGTCCTTTTCTTTGACTGACATTGCAATTTCTGTCTCGAGACTCAACGGTATGGCACCTTATAGAATGGCCAAAACGGCTCAAAACTTCTATGATTCGCCTGCTACCCATGAGGCTTTTGAATCCTAGTTCAACCAATGAGTGTTTCGCGGGCTTAACCAGCTCTCTTGTCGTGTCATTGCAACAGCTTAGAGATGCAGGCCAGATGCAAAGTCATCTGCATCATCAGCAGAAGAGCTGATGTATCGCTGATCTCTGTTGGAAATATCGGCAGGGCCAGGTCTTCCAGTATACGACACACGGAAAAACTGATTTAAGATATGTGGAATTTCTGCCTGTCCAGGATTTGCAACTTCAGCAGTGAATGGATGAGGTAAATCACTGGACTCCCTCTGCATGTTGAGAATTACCTTTCGCAAGTGTAAAGCAACATCATTGACTTTAGCATCCATTGACATGGCTTTTTGAAAGGCGACGTCAACTGCATCATCACTGTCGAAGCTATTGCAGTAAAAGATGTTTCCGCCTTTTTTGCTTTGTTGGCCACTTCTTAGGAGGCCATGAAAGTGGTTTAAAAGTTTTTCTTCTAGTTTTTGTGAAGCATAAGAAGAATCAACAATACTATGGGCTGAAAGACTGGCAAGGTAGCGCTGATGAATAGATGGTTGTTGTCCATCAATGATGAATGACTGAATGTAATCTGCAATCTGAGAAAATACCTTGTTATGAATTGTGCGAGAAGAGTCATCAGCTGCTGTGGACGTGGTTGGAATGGGTGAGATTACATCTGCTTTCTTCAGATAGGCTCGTCTACAACTGTGGTTGTTATTACACCACAAAAACATCCATTACCGTTCAATCACTACTTGCTAAATCAATTATCTGCATTTAGCTATCAGAATAAGATTTTTATGCCTGCATACACACCTCCCCATGCCTATTCCTATTAATATGGACCCTCAACCAGGCTACTGGTTGAGTCCATCTCCAGGCTACTAACAGGTATAGACTGGCACCAGTCTATACTCACCTCATAGTGACGCTTATCGCTAAGCGCGCCTGCGCATGCGCATTGGAGCCTGAATAGGAAACAGATTCACTTTTCAATTATTCTGCATGCAGAACAACTGCTGAAAATATTTATCTAAGTTTTTTTGTGCTTTGCGCTGTGTCAGCTATACATCGTTGCCTTTATGTTATTGGAAACTATGCCTAATATCAAGTCAATCCTCCCTAAGTTACGTGTAGGAAGTATATTCGTGGTTATATGGTATCTTATAAATGAATTTCATATATTACCGGTTTTCGTGAAAGATCGTTTTCGCTTCGTGGTATCTTGATTATTATGCCTATTTTTATTCATCATCATTTAATAATATCCAGTCCACACCCAGAGCCAGTAACAAAGTTATTTCTAGTGCATTATAAGGATTATCATTTATCCCTTGCAAGTTTCTTGTCAGTAGGGATTTTGCTTTCTGATTTGAACTTTCCCGCCATTTAGGAAATGAATTTCATCTTTCTAAAGTCTCCTTTTTACGATTTTGAGCGGTATGCTTCATTGTTACGTTTTTAGGAGTGTGAAATTGTCAGACAAGACAAAGTGTACATCGACTAAATGTGATCGTCATCACTCTCTCGATTTTGCCGGGCATGTCTGTGCGAAATGTACAACCTGTACCCTCACAGCAATGTGTGGGATATGTAAAGGGTGGCCGGTCTCGGTATCTAAAGCTTTTTTCAAAGATTTGCCTTTCAAACAACCGCTGCCCTCTGGTCGTCCTTCCCCTACCTCCGTTGCTAGCAAGGCAAAAGCTGTGTCTTTTGCTCAATCTACTGTTCCTTTATCGGTAGCAACGGAGGGGGGAACCTCGGCAAATTCAGATGCCGTGATGGCGCTTTTCGCGAGATTCGAATCCTTTGCGTCGGTTTTGACCAAGTCTCTCGACAATAGAATTTCTTCTACGATTAAGGAGGCCAAGAAACAGGACATTTCTTCGAGTTCAGATGATAGCCCGAAGGCTAGCGGGCGTTCCCGCAAATGGGGGAAGCCGGTCCCTCTAACCTCTAGGCTGGTTTTAATATCTCCGAAGTAGAAGTCAGGAGCGACTAAGCTCTCAAAGGTGGGCTCGTGCAGTGCACCGGGTAAAACCCACATAAGACTTGAGGGTGACGGGCATAACCCTCAAGCAGTGGTGGCGGAGGCTGAGGCTGACGTCCATAAGGCCAGACCTTATGCAAATGCCAGTTTTTCTATTGTTCCGGTTGTCACGGTTATTTCTAGATCTCCCGTATCTAAGAATTTGATCTCTAGTCTTGCTAGTTCTTCCGGTTCCGTTGTGGTGGACTCGGGTCCTTTGGACTCGGGTTTACTTCCTTTTTCCACCGCTCCGTCATTTTCCGTCCAAACTTTCGGTTTAACAAGACATCCGGGTCTTCAGGATCCGGTTCTCTCTTCTCTGGCTTCCATTTCCGGTAGGACTTCCGGTTTAGTAGGTAATCCAGGTCGGCAAGATCCGGTTACCACTTCCGTTCCATCCACTTCTGGTCTGTCTTCCGTCTATGTAGGACATCCGGGTCTTCAAGATCCGGTGCCTACTTCCGTTTCCGGTTTCATCAGCGCTTCCGGCCATTCCGGATATCCGGAGTCTGCGGACTCCTTTTATTTTTCGACTTCCGGTAGGGGCGCTTCCGTTTCCGGTTTGGACTCTAGTCAGTACACTTCCTCTGCCAGTCCTAGAGGTGTACTTCCGGGTCGATCAGATCTGGATAGACTTCTGATTTCCGTTTCCGGTTGGGAGGCAGCTTCCGGTTTAGTGAGAGAGCAAAATTGTTTAGGTTCATCTAGGATTTTGGATGATAGGAGTTTTGTTGATTCTGTCTCAGAAATTTCTCAACAGGCTTCTCAGGATTCTGTAGCTTCCAACTATGAATCTTTCCTTCCTTCCAAAGTCATTGATGTTGATTTATCTTCTCGGTCTTCTCCTTCCTTCCGTGATGCTGTTGTGAATCCATCTTTTTCTAGGTCTTCTTCTTTCTCCTCCTCTTTTCTTTCTAATTCTATTTCTTCTTCTCTTTCGTCGAAAGACTTCTCTTCTAGTCATGTCTCTAACACTTCTTCTCTTTTTAAATCTTCCCTTCCTCCTCCTCCGGGCTTTTCTCGTCTTCCTTCTTCTCTTCATTCTTCTTCCTCTCATGATCAGTTGGATCATTCTTCTTTTTTTTCTTCTCAATCATTTTCTTCTCCTTCTTCCTCTGCTGCTTCTTCTCCGTCTTTTGATCATCTTGATCCGATTGTTTCTGTGGTTCTATCTCCTGAACTGGAATTTCAGTGTCGATTCAGGTTTAGATTTTTCTTTGTTCTCCGTGGTTAGAGATTCTTCTTTAGATCGCTCTTTTGTTTCTGCTCGTCTTTCTATTCTTTCGAGGTTTTCGGCTAGCTCTCTGGTTCTTCCTTCTTTATCTTCTAGTCAGGATCTGGGTAGGGATTCTTTTTCCTCTTCTCAAGTTTTTTCTTTTCCTGAATCGGGAAGTAGACCCTCTCCATTTTCTTCTAGGGCAGGTGAATCTTTAGTATCAGGCGATTCCTCTATTCTTATCTCTTCCTCTTCTCCTCCTCCTCTTCCTTCTTCTCTTCCTTGTGCTCCTAAGTCAGTCAGGGCCAGGGATCTGAAGAGGTTTTGCCCAGTTAGAGCCTCTTCGGAAGACTGGTCCATGGCTCACAGATGCATTGCATCTTCTCTCTTTCTCTCTTCCTCTTAAGGAGGAATTTGCTATGGATCCTCCTTCTTTCGGATCCGCTCTTTCTACTTCTGGTTCTTCTTCGTCTTCTCCTCAGGTGCTTCCTATTGATAATCTAGTGGTCGACATGCTAGATTTCTTCATTAATGACTCTTAACACTGACTTTTCTCTTGTTTCTAAGTATGACTCTCCTGTCCAAATTCCTAAGGAGGATTATTTGAAGGGTGCTTCTCCTCAGTCTCTCTGGTCCTGCTTGGGCGGTTCTTTCGTCTCAGTTGAAGGATGCTTCTAAGCCTGAATTTACTACTGATCTGTTCAAATGGGAGTCTGTTTGTAGGTCTCAGATTAAATCTTCTAATTTTCTTGCTCTTTTATCTGAGGCCATTCTTAAGGCTGAAGAACGGGGTGATCAAATTCCTTTGGCTGTCTTTCGTTCTTTGGCTGATTTGTCTCGTGGTTCACTTAATTCTGTTTGTAAGTCTTGGTTATATTACTTCCAAACGTAGATCTAGGAAACTGAGGTTAGAATTTCTAGTGTGTTGAAGCAGAATCTTGTGGTTGCGTCCCCGTTTGGTACTGATGTTTTTGGACAGTCAGCTCCAAATTTAATTCGTGCGGAATCTGAGCGCTTGAAGGCCTCTAGGGAGCTTCAAGCTCAGATTTCGTTTTCTAATCCTTTCGCGAAGAGAGATCTCTCTTCTGTAAGAAGTCCTAATTCTTCTGGAAGAAAGAGTCTCAAACCTGATCAATTTGGGCTTATCCTTCTAGGGTCATCCATAATTCTAATCTGTCTTCGTCTTATCGTCAGGATCAATCCTTGGAGGAGGATCGTTTCGATTCCATTTCCTCCCATCGTTCGAGGTCTTTAGGGAGGCAGTCTCCTTCGTCTTGGGCGAGAGGGGGTCAGACCCCTTCTCGCCGTCCTTCCAGATCCAGAGGACGTTCTTTTAGAGGGTTTCAGGGAAAGAGAGTTTGAAGGTTTGGACTATTCCCGGGTAGGTTCAACCTTCTCTCTTCCCTTCCCCATCCCTCCCCTTCTCCCTTTGGAGCAAGCGACCCAGTGCCGTTTTCCCAACGTGCCAGTAGGAGGGCGCCTTTCTCTGTTTTGGGAGAAATGGCAAGCCCTCGTTCAGGACTCCTGGCTAGTCTCTCAGATACGTTGGGGTTATGCTCCGTCATGGATCCGTCATCCTCCTCTTCTCTCCCTTTTCCCAGTTTGGACTCCGGTTCCCTCCAATCCGGAAAAACTGGTGGCTTTGGAAGAGGAGTTGGAATCCATGATTGTAAAGAGGGCAATAGAAGAAGTTCCCCATTGGAGAGTAGACCCGGGCTACTACTCGATCATCTTTTTAGTCTCAAAGAAAACATGAGGTTGGCGTCCCATCATAAATTTGAAGAAATTAAACCTTATGATTCTCACCCCCAAATTCAAGATGGAGACGATTTCCCAGATCATTTCCAGTCTGGATCAGGGAATGTGGACGTCTTCCATCGATCTAAAGGACGCTTACTTCCATGTTCTTATTCACCCTGCCTTCAGGAAGTTCCTGAGGTTCGCTTACAAGGATCGTGTGTGGCAGTTCCGCGCCATGCCCTTCGGCCTGACCACGGCTCCCTTCCTTTTTACCCGTCTAGTTTCAGCCGTGGCAGGAATTTTACACAGTCGTTCTATCCATCTTCACGTTTATATAGATGACTGGTTGGTAAAAGCAAGGTCTTCCTCAATTCTCTCAGGTATTCTTCCAGAAGTTTGCAGTCTGGCATGCAATCTAGGGTGGATTTTAAATCTAGAGAAATCAAGCCTAGTTCCATCTCATATCATTACTCATCTAGACGTTTCTTTCGACCTGGCCCGGGGTCTAGTCTTCCCCTCAGATCCAAGGATAGAGGGTTTATCAGTGGCAATGGAAATCCTCGCTTCTCCAGTGGTAAGAGCAAGATTCTTTTTAGGAGTGATAGGACTGATGGTCAGCGTAGAGAAGGTGATTCCTTGGGCGGCGCTGATGAGAAGACCATTCCAAATGTATTTAATGTCCCTTTGGAAGCAGTCAGTCCATTCTATTTACCATCAGATTCCCATCAGAGAACATTTGATCCCTCATTTAGATTTTTGGAAAGACCGTTCTCTGCTTCTGATGGGTGTTCCACTGGTAAAGTCCCCTCCTCAGGCGATTATCTTCACAGACGCTTCTCAGGAGGGTTGAGGAGCAGTCTGGGATTCCCTGTCAGTTTCCGGCCTTTGGTCCCTGGAGGAGTCGACAGCCCATATCAACATTCTGGAGTTGTGGGCTGTCAAGAAGGCTCTCCTTTCATGGTCAGATCTTGTGATAGGTCTCAAAGTCTCGATTCGGTCGGACAATTCGACAGTGGTGTCTTATATCAACAGGCAGGGAGGTACAAGGTCATCTCTCCTTTGTCTAGAAGTGTGGAATCTTCTCTTGTGGTGCCGCAAGAGGCAGATTTTTCTAGTGTCCTCCCATGTCCCAGGCAGTCTGAATTGGCGGATCAACTGTCACGTCCCAGCAAGTTCGCCCACACGGAGTGGCAGGTAAAGACATCGGTTGTCAGATCGATCTTCAATCTTCTGGATCGTCCTCTAGTAGATCTGTTCGCGACCTCTGAATGCCCAGATCTCCTCTTACATGTCTCCTTTTCCGGACAGTCAAGCCCTGGCGGTAGATGCCCTGTCTCACTCCTGGACAGGGATGTTCGCTTATGCCTTCCCTCCTACTATTCTGATCCCGTTAGTGTTGATGAAGGTCAAGGACCAAGTTTGCGAGATTCTTCTGATAGCTCCCTTTTGGCCCAAGAGGATTTGTTAAATCCAGAAATCTTCAATCTGTTGTTTGGAGAATCTCGAGTCTGAAGGCCTCCAGGATAAGTTTTTATCTTATCTGTTTGACTCTTTACATTTATCAGCTAATACGGTCAGGGGGTATAGATTTTCTCTTGCATCTTCTCTTCCTTGTCTTCTGAATGCCGATGTCAAGGATACTAAGACTTAATAGTTTTATTAGAGGTCTAGGTAATATTCGTCCTCCGATTGCTAAGCGTTTACCTTCCTGGAATTTGGCTTTGGTTCTTCAAGTTTTGTCAGGTCGCCATTTTGAACCTATTTCTTCTATCAGTCTTAAGCTTTTAACTCTCAAAGCTGTTTTTCTTGTTGCTGCTGCCTCTGCTAGAAGGCGTTCAGAGATTCGTGCTCTTTCTGCTGAAAGGGATAGATTTATAGTTTCAGGTGACGGTTTGGTTTTATATCCCAGGAGGGATTTTTATCTAAAACTCAGTCTAACCGTTTTCCTGCTAGTCCGATTATTTTAAAAACGTTATCGTCTTTTTCGCCATCCGATAAATTTTGGTGTCATGTTAGGGCATTAAGAACCTATAAACAGCGAACCGATTTTAAGAGAGCCGATCCATCCCATTTATGGGTTTCCTACGCGGAAGAGTTATCCAAGCCGGTCTCAAAATCTACGATTGCCAGATGGATTTGTGAGACTATTAAGCTCTGCTACGAGATAGCTTCACCAGATCAAATTAATCTCTCCCATATTAAAGCCCATGATGTTAGAGGCATGGCTACTTCTTTCGCTCTTTTTGCCGGTTCGTCTTTAGATGAGGTCATGCAGGTGGCAGGCTGGAAATCTGAATCTACTTTTACTTCATTTTATCTTAAAGACCAGAGTGCAGCAGCTTCCTTCTTTCGTAACATTACGATTTTAACTTAAAAAGCTGAGGACCATTTACCCAGCACTTCCCACCATTTTCGTTAGGACTGTGCGTCTGTAAGAAATGGTGAGTCTTCTTTGGTTTTTATTTATTTCTTTAAGTTTAAGTTATACTTATTTGTTAATCACGGTGTGATTGATTTATATGCACTATTATGTTGTGTTGTTAACATTTGGATAAGATTGGTTTGATTTTTATCCTTGTTTATTGATTCTCAAATCTCCTCCCACCTTATGTTGTCATGGGGCACTGACCAAATCTACGGGTTTAGCAAGTAGTGATTGAACGGTAATGGATGTTTTTGTGGTGTAGTAACAACCCCCCCACAGACCCCCCTTGCGGGTTGGTCTGTTGTTTTATTAACTACTATAAAAACATACTTACCATTCAATCACTACGACCCGACCTCAGCCACCCCGCGTGGTAAGATTTGAGAATCAGTTAATATTTTGCACTTAAATTTAGAAAAGTGAATCTGTTTCCTATTCAGGCTCTAATGCGCATGCGCATGCGCAGGTGCGCTTAGCGATAAGCGTCACTATGAGGTGAGTATAGACTGGTGCCAGTCTATACCTGTTAGTAGCCTGGAGATGGACTCAACCAGTAGCCTGGTTGAGGGTCCATATTAATAGGAATAGGCATGGGGAGGTTTGTATGCAGGCATAAAAATCTTATTCTGATAGCTAAATGCAGATAATTGATTTAGCAAGTAGTGATTGAACGGTAACTATGTTTTTATAGGGGTTAATAAAACAACAGACCAACCTGCAAGGGTGATCTGTGGGGGGGGGGGTGGTGATACTTAACATCCTTGGCAACCAAATCTATGTCACCTATTTTTGTCAACAGTACCCAGTCCTTTGTTTTTTTTCGCAACAGTTTGTATGCTATTAGCAGCATCTATACGTTCACAAGGTTTGAGGGATCCAGTTTAGTTCCTTTTTTCTCTTTTTCATAAAACAGGCATTTATTTTGATAAAATCGCTGAATATCCACTTGTCATTGCATCGACTTCAGACCATAACAGTGGTTTGACAGGATTGCTCAGTGTCCACGTGCTTGTCTGCATCATTAAAATAGCGGTAAAGTTGTAGTAACATTTTGGGTGAAACCCATCATGATCTAAATAATCACTAGGAAGATTGTCACATACACTTTTATATTTTGATGATTTCGATGTGAACAGTCTCTTTTCTGAAGCATTTTGACAGATTGCCAGTGCTGGTCAGTGAATGGCACGACTGGGTCAGAAGTTTTGCCTCCAACATGCAGAATTCACTTGAATAGCTTTTTTTGCTGTTGCGCTATTTATGACTGTATTTCTACATCTGAAAAATAAAACTACTTTAGAGAAAGTTTTTAGTTGCAATATACAATGCATTGAAATTATGTAATGACTGAAATTAGAAACATTTTTTTTATTTAGAAGGTAAACTGATTTAAGAAAACATTTACTAACATTTTTGAAAATTTCCCTGTCTGGTCTATTATTGAAAATAATCTACATAACACAACACACGTAGGTTCTTTGCTTGGTATCAGCTGAAAGAGGCCTTCATTGCCTTTAATACGATGGGTTTTGGGTAAGAGTGGGTGTATAAATAAGAGAGGGGTGTGACTGAATTTCCCCTACCCCTAATTTGGCAGGTACATCAAATATCAAGGTACCTTTGAAATCATCCAATTAAAAAAAATCAGAATATATTCAGCAACTAAGAATACTCATTTCATATACTACATATATTGGGCTATCTAAAAACAGCATCAGTTTGTTTGGCCTCTTTCGGGCGATTAAACACCCCAGGAGCTCTTGGACTATTAAGCAAGTACACAGCAATAGGTAAAGACCTCAGAAGTAAGTTTACATTGCATGTTCTGACAGTAGTCAAAGCCTTTTATTATTGGGTAGGTAATTATATAGGTCTACTGAACTCCATGCAGATCTGTAGCCAGTGATTTACTGTCAAATATGCAGTCATACCTCATAAAATTATAATGGTATTTCATTGGATGTTCAGTTTTGTCTGATGTAGTGTTGCTTTCGCAGTTAGAAGACTATGTTCCTTATGGATAGGCTTGTAACTTATGCATATCTCACTACATCTAGATGATATTTGTTAATGCTTGCCAGTGTTTTCCTAAGCATGATATACAACGATGAGTTTAAAAAGTGTTATGGTATTTTTCTGATTGATTATGAGAATTATTTAAACTGCTTACAAGTATTTCATAAGGGGTTATCAAGCTATTGATGCCTTGGACACTGCTTATGCCTGGGTGTGAGTGTGTGTGTACTAACTGAATGGAGAGTAGCAGCAGCAGCATATCAGAGCATTAGATTTAGGTCACAGACTGGTCAGGGCTATAGGGAAGATTATGTGTACTTTAAATACCTGATTATCTCTGATAGTCTCCGCCGTGTCCACTGACACGCCGTGCACGCTGGCACGCCATGCGGGTGACACGCCGTGCGGGCGACATGCAGAGCGGAGACATGCGAGAGAATCACAGGAACACGCCAGTGTTTGAAACATGCATATTGCCCAAACCTATAAAAGGCCCAGGACAATATGATGGGGAGGGGGGGGAGGGTGTGGGGGAGCCACAATTCACTGAACACTGACCGGCCATGATGCTTTGAACCACTAGGGTTTAAATATTGTTGTATATAGCTGTATCTAGAGTAAACCGCACTACCAAATAATGAGTTTAGTAAAACATACAATTAGTTGGATTCTGTTGTTTTGTTTTAAAATGTTTGTTCTTGAAGTTAGACCAGAGAACCCGACAATATATAAACTTGCCACCTGATATCTGAGTATTTACCAGTATTTACCGGTATTTCCCAGTATTTCCCAGTGTTTCCGACTGCCCTGGGAAATACTAGTATTTCACTCATCATGTCTCCAAAACAAAAAACCCCAGAAAATTGGTGGTTCGTATTATTTTGAACACGATGTAAGAAATGTTCTGTTGAATATTTTGAACATAATTGGATTGGAAGACATTGCTGCGGACGTCGCATTCAAATCACGTACATGTAGGTCTGACACGAAAATCTCAGGTAAATTAACGTCTGATAGTACTTGTAGTTGTCAGAATTGTATGTTTTGGGTGAACTTAGAATTTTATAAACATGCTTTTCAATATTTGAACTAATTTGACTAGAATATGTTGCTGCCAATGCAGAAACGGCTCCAATTAAAATTAGTTTCAGAACTTGTTCAACAACAGCCTACTTGTGTGGGTAAATTTAAAATTGAGATTCTTAGAATTGCGCGTTCAAGGTGATAAAATTGATTCTAACACACATACACATGGTGAAATGTGGGCGGAGATTAGCTAGAAATGGGTCCATAAATGGACCTTTCCAGTTTTAGCTATACCCCGCCCATCTCTAGCTAACCTCCACCCACGCCTCGTTCCCTGATTCAATTTCCAGAAAACTGCATGTGGCAGCAAAAGCGCCCAGTCAAATTAGTATCAAAATTTTCAACAGCATGTTTATTAAATAGTAGACTTACAATTCGTACAACAACGCGTAGTCCGCCAGCAAATAAAGCGTTTGTGATGAACTTATCTATGTCATTCATGACGTCATTGATTATGACATCATTCTACACGTCATGTTGTTGATTATGACGTCATATGATTGATGGATAAACTGGAAAAGGCCCATTGAGACTAAACTTGGATATGTGATTACCTATGTCAGTAATAGATTACATCATGGTATTGAGGCTACTAGACCAAAGGATAAGATCGCTAAGACCTTGCTAAGAAGCTCAAAGTTTAACTTTCCGGATTGGTTACTGATTATACCTGACAGAGGATTGTCCTAGAAGTTGGGGTGGGTGTTGGTGTGGTGAAGGGTCATCCATTGATTTCTACATTCAAGGTCAAAGGTCAGAATCATTATGAATTCAAAGTCAAAGGTCAGAATCATGTTGAATTTTTCTAGAAGTAGTTTTCTGGTCTCTACCTTGTGCATTGCAGTTAGAGGTTGTTCAGTGTTGCCGTCTACAGAAGGATGATTTTGTACATACCATTTTGTATTTCGAAGCATTTTATCTTATAGACAACAGGCAAGCCAGGATGATAAGAGAGGCAGTTGTTGCATTGAATATCTGGCCAAATTTGGGTTATTAACCCTTTAACACCTATATCAGCCAAAAATGGCTTCTTACAGTGGTCTTGAGAAAGGTCAATTTGCAGGCCAAGAGAAGATTATTTTTGAAACTCCCACTGGAATGACTGGCTCGATAACCGAGCCAGTCATTCAAGTGACTAATTTTCAAAAATGGTCTTCTCTTGGTCTCCAAATTGACATTTTCTTTGAAGAAATTTTCTTGATCAAATTCAAGTCTTAAAGGGTTAAGAGGCATAAGTCTCCACAGCAGGGTAGATGTCAAGATCATGCTGAACCTGGTAGAAAAATAAACCTTAGCATCTTTACGAGCACTCCTAGAAACATCTAACTTAGAACACCACATCAAAGATCCCACACACCAGAAAGGACACCTACTTGACCTCGTCATAACACGATCAAGCGATTCACTAGTTAGCAATGTCAGCGTTAACCATGGTGCCATACCTTCAGATCACGCAGCCATTACTTTTGATTTGTCACTCGTTAAACCACCTCTACAGAGAAAGGTCATCACCTACAGAAAGCTACGTTCTCTACCAATTCAGTCAGTTTGTTCAGACATACAGTCATCTACCCTGTACACGAATTCATGTGAAAACCTGGCACAGTTAGCCAAACAGTACGATAATGACATCACAAGTGTGCTAGACAAATATGCTTCCATGAAGAAAAAGGTCATTGTAGTTTGGCCATATTCTCCATGGTATAACAGTGACATCAACCAAACAAAACGGCTCTGTCGTAAGCTTGAACGACTTGCTCGTAAAACTAATTTGCATGTTCACTGGGAAGCGTATAGAGACCAACGCCAGTTGCTCAGTGACATGATCAAGTCTGCAACGCAAGTGTATTACTCCGAACTTGTATCTGTTAACTCAGCTGACCAAAAGAAACTGTTTTCAATTTTTAACCGTTTGCTCCACAAGGACAGGGGAATGAATAGCTTACCACAACATGATGATCCAGTGGAACTAGCTGGAAGGTTTGCTGATTTCTTCCCATCTAAAATTGAGTCAATCCGCAGTAATATTTTGTCTCATACAGATTACGTAGTACATAGTGAGAAAATTACACCAATATCAGACTGTTCCCTCACAGAGTTTAGACCAACATCCCCTGAAGAAGTCTTAGCAGCAGTCCATAGACTACCATCCAAATCGTGTAGCCTTGATCCACTTCCGAATCATTTGCTGAAGGAATGCATCCACGCGGTATTACCCATAATGACCAAAATCATCAACATCTCGTTAGAATCCAGATCCGTGCCTGATAGTTTTAAATCTGCATACGTAATGCCATTGTTAAAGAAACCGTCCCTAGATCAGAACGTGCTTGGTAACTATCGACCCGTTTCTAACCTATCTTACATCTCGAAGCTACTAGAAAAGACCGTCGCTGACCGCCTTACTCACTACCTTGATATTAATAATCTGCTTGAACCATATCAAAGTGCATATCGGAAGGTTCATAGTACGGAAACTGCGTTACTCTGAGTGCAAAACGACATCCTCTGCTCTATGAATAACCGCATGTGTGTTCTACTGGTGCTTCTCGACCTGTCTGCTGCGTTTGATACGATCGACCACAACATCATGTTATTACGGCTGCAAGAACTGGGTATATCCGGCACAGCTCTTGCTTGGTTCAAGTCGTACCTCACGTGTCGTCATCAGACCGTCATCATCAACAATTCCAGGTCACCTGAGCGCAGTTTACACTCAGGGGTACCACAGGGATCCGTCTTGGGCCCCTTGTTGTTCACCATATACACAGCGCCGTTAGGTCAGTTGTTACGCTCGCTTGGAGTCGAGTACCACTTCTACGCAGATGATACGCAACTATACCTTGCCTTTTATCCATCTGATCAATTAAACGCGAGTGAAACTTTAGAACATGTCATTCATGAAGTTAAGTTGTGGATGCTAAACAACCTCCTACAGCTTAACGATAAGAAGACAGAGATACTGGCAATCACATCACGTCACCTGCGACCTCAGCTTAAAATAGAATCTCTTCAGATTGGCGAGGACAATATTTCATTTAGCTCAACTGCCCGTAACATCGGCATAATCTTTGATGACACCATGTCAATGAAAAATCAAGTAACCTCTATATGTAAATCTGTTTATTTTAACTTACGGAACATTAACAAGATCAGAAAGCTATTGGATGATAATGCTATAAAAACCATAACTTCGAGACTGGATTACGGGAATTCTTTGCTAGCTGGCATATCAACAGAACAGCTTACCAGTCTTCAGAGGGCTCAGAACACTGCGGCCAGATTACTATCACGGACTAAGCCATATGAACACATTACACCTGTTTTGAAAGATCTTCATTGGCTACCAGTTAAACAGCGCATAAATTACAAACTTGCACTACTGGTTTTCAAATGTCTTAATAAACTTGCCCCGCCATATCTAACATCGTTGATCGTACAGAAGACAGCGCCAAGGGCTCTCCGATCAAGTAGTCGTTTACTCTGTGTAGTGCCACCATCCAATCTACTAATCGGCCAACGCGCATTCTCTAGAGCTGGCCCCAAGCTTTGGAACAGTCTTCCACCACATATACAAAATTGCCGTAAAATTGAACCTTTCAAATCTGCTCTCAAAACATAGTGGTAAAGGTTAATACATGAACATTCTGTATTTGAAGGCGTGTACTCTGTAAAATAGAAAAATAAATCTTTGTAGTTGAAAGAACTAAAAAATAATGTAATTTGTATTTGATCTGGAAAGTGTGTTTGATGCACATGCTGGTGCAGAGCGACGCAGAATGTGCTCTGATACACGCCCATCACAGTATCTCATGCCGACGCAGACTGCTCTGATGCACGCTCATCACGGTATCTCATGCCGACGCAGAAGGTGCTCTGATACACACTCATCACGGTATCTCATGCCGACGCAGAATGTGCTCTGATACACGCTCATCACGGTATCTTATGCCGACGCAGACTTCTCTGATACACGCTCATCACGGTATCTCATGCCGACGCAGAATGTGCTCTGATACACGCCCATCATGGTATCTCATGCCGACGCAGAATGTGCTCTGATACACGCTCATCACGGTATCTCATGCCGACGCAGAATGTGCTCTGATACACGCTCATCACGGTATCTCATGCCGACGCAGAATGTGCTCTGATACACGCTCATCACGGTATCTCATGCCGACGCAGACTGCTCTGATACACGCTCATCACGGTATCTCATGCTGACGCAGAATGTGCTCTGATACATGCTCATCACAGTATCTCATGCCGACGCAGACTGCTCTGATACACGTTCATCACGGTATCTCATGCCGACGCAGAATGTGCTCTGATACACGCCCATCACGGTATCTCATGCTGGTGCAGAATGTGCTCTGATACACGCTCATCACGGTATCTCATGCCGACGCAAACTGCTCTGATACACGCTCATCACGGTATCTCATGCCGACGCAGAATGTGCTCTGATACACGTCCATCACGGTATCTCATGCCGACGCAGAATTTGCTCTGATACATGCTCATTACGGTATCTCATGCCGACGCAGACTGCTCTGATACATGCCCATCACGGTATCTCATGCCGACGCAGAATGTGCTCTAATACACGCTCATCACGGTATCTCATGCCGACGCAGAATGTGCTCTGATAAACGCCCATCACGGTATCTCATGCCGACGCAGAATGTGCTCTAATACACGCTCATCACGGTATCTCATGCCGAAGCAGAATGTGCTCTGATACACGCTTATCACGGTATCTCATGCCACGCTAATGAAGCTCATTGCGCACTTGTGATGGATTAACCAATTAACATTCAAATTTGTTAAAGAAAATTTTCATTTTTCTCATAGAAAATGTTGATTTACAGACCAAGAGAAGACTTATTTGAAAATTTACAACTGGAATGACTGGCTCAGTTATTGAGCCAGTCATTCCAGTGATAAATTTTCAAAAAAGTCTTGTTTTGGTCTGCAAATGGGTATTTCTTAAGAGCACTGTTGACGCCGTTTTTATCGCTTTTATCCGAGTTGAATGTTAAGGATTGAAAATAATTGTTGTCTGAGATTTGTGAAATACAAACAATGGACAAAAATCAAGCGCATTTGCTTTGCTATTATTCCCATGACGTGAATTGATTATCTACACTATTATTATATAATGACCATAAATTCTGAGACAGTCGTTGCTCCGTTAGCGCATGAATTGATTACGGCCTGAGCACATTACAGCTTGTGCTGAGCCTGCTAGAGTGCAAATACAGTTAAAACACTGTTGAGTGGATACAGAATCCTTTTAGGGCCCAAGACTTATTACACTATAATAAGGGGAAGATGGTATTGCGATCGTCTGTGTGTCTGTCTGTCTGTCTGTCTGGAGTTGTATCGCAAAAACTGCTGATCTGATTTAGCTCAAATTTTAACACAACAAAGGAATTTGCCATGCAAGAGGATTTCCACAGACTTTGGTCATGATCTGGATAAATGCACCCAGATCGGATCAAATTCTGGATCTGTGGATATCTCGAATACTACTTGTCTGATTTTGGCGATTTGGTTCCAATTTTAATACTGGAAAGAAATCATACACTAGGTCATCGTACTAATATATGCCCACTCACATAGCTCTGCTCTTCGTGGCCGTACGTGCAGTTCTTTGATGATGTAACATTAAAACTGGTTCGAGACCATCAAGTATACCTCAGCTTACTTCACTCGATAGGCGAGACTTCATTCGGTGACCTAATTTACAATCATAATGATGGCGATGCTGGTGAACTGGAAAGGCTTACGCGGCGCATGTGTAAATTTGAGTACTTCGTTTATTTCTTATCGCTAATTTCATTTGTGGAAGTTGACTGACCCCAGCTCATTAATATTTATGAAGTTTTGGGAACTTAGCATAGACATTAAAAGCTGCAAGCACTGTACTGGATATGGGAGTGGAGCGGGAGGGTGAGGATCGTGCAATAGGAGGATGATACTAGCTAGGATTCTACACCATTATATGGGAGTGGAGCGGGAGGGTGAGGATCGTGCAATAGGAGGATGATACTAGCTAGGATTCTACACCATTATATGGGAGTGGAGCGGGAGGGTGAGGATCATGCAATAGGAGGATGATACTAGCTAGGATTCTACACCATTATATGGGAGTGGAGCGGGAGGGTGAGGATCATGCAATAGGAGGATGATACTAGCTAGGATTCTACACCATTATATGGGAGTGGAGCGGGAGGGTGAGGATCATGCAATAGGAGGATGATACTAGCTAGGATTCTACACCATTATATGGGAGTGGAGCGGGAAGGCGAGGATCATGCAATAGGAGGATGATACTAGCTAGGATTCTACACCATTATATGGGAGTGGAGCGGGAGGGCGAGGATCATGCAATAGGAGGATGATACTAGCTAGGATTCTACACCATTATATGGGAGTGGAGCGGGAGGGCGAGGATCATGCAATAGGAGGATGATACTAGCTAGGATTCTACACCATTATATGGGAGTGGAGCGGGAGGGTGAGGATCATGCAATAGGAGGATGATACTAGCTAGGATTCTACACCATTATATGGGAGTGGAGCGGGAGGGTGAGGATCGTGCAATAGGAGGATGATACTAGCTAGGATTCTACACCATTATATGGGAGTGGAGCGGGAGGGTGAGGATCGTGCAATAGGAGGATGATACTAGCTAGGATTCTACACCATTATATGGGAGTGGAGTGGGAGGGCGAGGATCATGCAATAGGAGGATGATACTAGCTAGGATTCTACACCATTATATGGGAGTGGAGCGGGAGGGTGAGGATCGTGCAATAGGAGGATGATACTAGCTAGGATTCTACACCATTATATGGGAGTGGAGCGGGAGGGTGAGGATCGTGCAATAGGAGGATGATACTAGCTAGGATTCTACACCATTATATGGGAGTGGAGCGGGAGGGTGAGGATCATGCAATAGGAGGATGATACTAGCTAGGATTCTACACCATTATATGGGAGTGGAGCGGGAGGGTGAGGATCGTGCAATAGGAGGATGATACTAGCTAGGATTCTACACCATTGGACGTGATCAGAAAAAAATCTGGAGAATCAAAAATCTTTTTACAATGTGACAAAAACAGGAGGGCGAGAGTCTGCCATCTCCCCTTGTTTGGCAAAAAATTTAAATTTGTGCCAAGTAAATGGCCGTTTGCTGACCAACAGAAGGTTATTTTCCAGTGATAAGTTTTCAAAAATAGTCCTCTCTGGCCTGCAAATAGACATTCTTCAAAACCATTGCAGAATCAGGTTTTGGCTGGGTTGGCCACTAAATAATCAACTCTAAATAACGCTCAAGTTAGAAAAAACATTTTCTGCGGTGGTCTTGAGAAATGTCCAATCGCAGACCAAGAGAAGACTATTTTTTTGTAGAGGCCTATGTGAAGCATAGGATGGCTTGACATAGTGATCCACATGGCGCGCAGCAGATAAATGTTAAAGTTTTTCAATGTACATTTAATTCATCCAGAGTTTATCCCATCTCAATAAAACTGTACAGATTCATTATATACCATCATTGCATCTAGTCTACATCATAATTAAAATAATTTGCAAATTTTTTCCATATATTTACGCAGTTGGACATAGCCTATTTTGCAACAATAATTCGGTAAATGTTAAGTTTTTCAATAGACACTTAATTCATCAAGGCTTATCCGATCTCAATAAAACAGAGGTTTGTTGTATAACATTATTGCATGACAGTCTACATTATAATTTAAATAATTTAAAATTTTTCCCATATTTTTATGGGATTGGACCTATTTTGTACCAAGAATTAGGTAAATGTTAGTTTTTCTATGGACATGTAGTTCATCAAGGGCTTACCCGATCACAATAAAACTATGCATTTGTATATCTTTCCCATGTTTGATCGATTTACTATTTAATAAATATTCTGTTATAAATTTTGAAACTAATTTGTTTGGGCTCTGTTAGATCTATAGGCAGCAACAGCACCCAGTCAAATTATTTTCAAAATATTCAACAGCTTACCCGTATACCTGTAGCTAACTTGATATTAGGATTCTGGGGAATTCAAGGTTCGATCTATCCCAACAACTTTCAGTCAAATTGTTTTCAAAATATTTAGCATATCTCGAGTTAAAAAACCCCATGGAAAATATAGTCTGTAGAAATTCAGCAGCAATGGTTAAGGCATGTAACGTGCTAAATCTGGCAGTCAACAATGTCCAATATAGCTTCGCAGAAAGCTTGTTCCTCGAACCAAAAAATGAAGAGAGTTAGCCATTTAATGCTTAATCCGGCCAAACCGGCCTCTGCAGTGGTCTTGAGGAATGTCCAATTGCAGGCAAAGAGAAGACTATTTTTGAAAATTTACCACTGGAATGACTGGCTCGATAATCGACCCAGTCATTCCAGTGATAGATTTTCAAAACGTGCCTTATCGTGGCCCCCAAATGGACATACACTGAGGAAAAATGTAAATTTTGGTGACAAATCTGGACCAATAAAGGGTTAAATAATATAATTTATACATGTTATTAAATACATGCATAGTCACACTGATTTATATTACATACAGTTGTTGACTCTACCTTGTTGTTTATATTTTCAGGCCCTCATCATGACGGGATCGGCACGCCTCATAGCATTGCCAGCAGCCAATTGCACGCTGCGACAGACAATCACTTGGACGCTAGTGACGGAGGCAAGAGTGCTCTCCCTCTACAACATACGATCAGTCCCGCAGGAGTGGGAGGTGGCCTCACGATCCGCACCAATGCTCAGGGCAAACAACTTAGTTGTGCTTGGAGTACGGCTTTAGCTGCATCAACAACCATGACGCGGAAACGCGCTAATATGCGCAAGCAAGCCAATCAGAATGTGCGGCCAATCAGGGCACTGATGTGTTTAGATCTGAAGAATCCTCTGAGGAAACTATGTATACGAATCGTCGAGTGGAGATATCCTTTTCATTAAGCATTGTCTGTATGGCGGGTATAATGTACAGTACAGTACAGCTTAGACATAACTTATATCTCCAAAACAAAATAATACATATTGGCTAAGACAGCAAGGGCTTCAAATAAAATTAAATCAAAAGTATTCCTGGGCAAATATTTATAACAGTGTTTAAAACTGTACTACCATGTTTTTGTTTCTATTTTTGGAAACTTATTTATGAGCTGTACTGTATGGACAATGTAGGCATTGTGGGTATTGTGTATGTCAGGAATAATGTATCATGGGTATTGTGTATGGCAGATATAATGTATCATGGGTATTGTGTATGTTAGGTATGGGGCTTCGTGTGTATTGTGTATGGCAGGTATGGTGCATCGTGAGTTGTGTATGGCAGGTATGATGTATCGTGGGTATTGTGTATGACAGGTATAATGTATCGTGGGTATTGTGTATGGCAGGTATAATGTATCGTGGGTATTGCGTATGGCAGGTATGATGTATCGTGGGTATTGTGTATGACAGGTATGATGTATTGTGGGTATTGTGTATGACAGGTATAATGTATCATGGATATTGTGTATGACAGGTATAATGTATCGTGGGTATTGTGTATGGCAGGGATGAAGTATCGTGGGTATTGTGTATGGCAGGGATGAAGTATCGTGGGTATTGTGTATGACAGGTATAATGTATCGTGGGTATTGTGTATGACAGGGATAAGGTATCGTGGGTATGTTGTATGGCAGGTATAATGTATCGTGGGTATTATGTATGTCAGGAATAATGTATCATGGGTATTGTGTATGTCGGGTATGGTGCATCATTGGTATTGTGTATGGCAGGTATGATGTATCATTGGTATTGTGTATGACAGGTATAATATATCATTGGTATTGTGTATGGGAGGTATAATGTATCATGGGTATTGTGTATGGCAGGTATAATGTATCGTGGGTATTGTGTATGACAGTTATGATGTATCATGGGTATTGTGTGTGACATGTATAATGTATCGTGGGTATTGTGTATGCAAGTAAGATGTATTGTGGGTATTGTGTATGGCAGGTATAATGTATCGTGGGTATTGTGTGTGATAGGTATAATATATCGTGGGTATTGTGTATGACAGGTATGATGCATCGTGGGTATTGTGTATGACAGGTATAATGTATCGTGAGTATTGTGTATCACATGTATAATGTATCATGGGTTGTTATTACACCACAAAAACATCCATTACCGTTCAATCACTACTTGCTAAATCAATTATCTGCATTTAGCTATCAGAATAAGATTTATATGCCTGCATACACACCTCCCCATGCCTATTCCTATTAATGTGGACCCTCAACCAGGCTACTGGTTAAGTCCATCTCCAGCATACTGACAGCTATAGACTGGCACCAGTCTATTCTCACCCCATAGTGACGCTTGTCACTAAGCGCGCTTGCGCATGCGCACTGGAGCCCAAATAGGAAACAGATTCACTTTTCAATTATTCTCCTTGCAGAACAACTGCTTAAATATTCTTCAAGAGTTTTTTGTGCTTTGCGCTGTGTCAGATACTATTGTCTTCTATATTACCAAGGAATATGCCTAATATGAAGTCAATCCTCCCTAAGGTGCGTTTAAGAAGTGTCTTCGTGGTTATATTATATTTTATGACTATGTTCATATTGTTACCGGTTTTCGTGAAAGATCGTTCTCGTTTCGTGGTAACTTAATTACTATGCCTATATCATCATCATCATATTAATTCTCTAGCATTTAACCAAGAGCCCTTATCAATTTACCTCTAGTGCATTATAAGGATTATCATTTATCCCTATGCAAGTTTGTTTTCTTGTCGGTAGGGATTTTGATTTCTAATTTGAACTTTCCTGCCTTTTTAGAAGTGCGTTTTATGTTTCTAGTCTTCATTTTCGATTTACTAAGCGGTTGCTTCATTTTTACGCTTTTTTCATTTTTAGGAGTCCGCTAAGGATATCTTCTGTTATTAAGGAAGCTAAGAAACAGGATGTTTCTTCAAGTTCTGACGATAGCCTGAAGGCTAGCGGGCATTCCTGCAAGCAGGTTAAGAAATCTCCTAAGCAGAAGTCTAGAGCGACTCAGCTCTCGAAGGTGGGCTCGTGTAGTGCACCGGGTCAAACCCACATAAGACTTGAGGGTGACGGGCATAACCCGCAAGCCGTGGTGGCGGAGGCTGAGGCTGACATCCATAAGGCTGGTACTTATGCTCCCCAATTTTTCGATAAGAAAAAAGAAATCTAAGCAGAAGTCTAGAGCGACTAAGCTCTCAATGGTGGGCTCGTGTAGTGCATCGGGTCAAACCCACAAGACTTGAGGGTGACGGGCATAACCCACAAGCCGTGGTGGCGGAGGCTGAGGCTGACGTCCATAAGGCTGGTACTTATGCTAATGCCAATTTTTCGATTATACCGGTCGTCAAGGTTCTTTGTAGATAGCCCATTGCCAAGAATTCAATTCCTAGTCTTGCTAGTTCTTCCGGTTCCGTTGTGGTGGACTCAGGTCCTCTGGACTCCTTTTTCTGTTTTAACTTCCGGTTTAACAAGACATCCGGGTCTTCAGAATCCGGTTCTTTCTTCTCTGGCATCCGTTTCCGGTAGGACTTCTGGTTTGGCAAGAAATCCAGGTCGTCAAGATCCGGTTCTTCCGTTCCATCCGTTTCCGGTATGTCTTCCGTTTTTGTAGGACATCCGGGTCTTCAAGATCCGGTTCCTAGTTCCGTTTCCGGTTTTAGCAGCGCTTCCGGTGATGCCGGATATCCGGGGTCTGTGGACTCCTATTATTTGTCGTCTTCCGGTAGAAGCGTGTCCGCTTCCGGTTTGGATTCCTGTCTGTACACTTCCGCTTCTGTTTCTAGAGGTGTACTTCCGGGTCGTTCAGACTCGGATAGACTTCTGTCCTCAGGACAGGGGTTACTTCCCTTTTTCTGGATCTACCTCCGTTCTTTCCGTATCCGGTCTGACTTCCGGTTTTGCGTATTTCCGGTTGCTTTGTTTATTCTGGGTTTTTTACTGTACATCTGGGTTCAGTTTCCGGTTGTCTTCCGGTTTGCGCATTTCCATTTCCTATTTTTTCACTTCCGGATTCGTACATCCGGGGATAGGGTCATTACCGGTTTCATGGTGTTCTATGATTAACTTCCGGTTCTGTTTTCCTTTTTTGGATTTCCAGTGATAGCTGTTACTGAGATTCCAGGTTAGTCTTATTTCAGTAAGTGCTTTTAAAATCGGAATGTTTAATCGCTGAAAATATTAATTCCGAGACATTGCCAATCTTGAAGTCTCTCTTGAAATTGTAGATATTCAGCATTTATTCTTTTATCAGTGAACCATTTCAACGTAATTAAAGACTCTTCCGACTGGTTGCCGGATGGTTTTTTTGTTGCAGTCGATAAGTCAGTCTGTGTTCTACGCATTATCACTAGATGTCGCAAATTTAAAATTAGTTTTTAATTTCATCCAACTTTAGATGGCCGGTTGTCTTCAGGCCGTTCAGCCTTTTTTCGCGCTCTTTTTTCCTCTTATGTCGGCAGGTTGACATATTTATTTTATCCAAAGGGTGTTATTTTCTTGAAGAAAATCCCCGTTTCTAGCGTAATTCTTAGTCTAATTCTGTCAGGCGCTGAAAGGAATAGTTTGAGTAGTGGATTCATAGGGAGGAGAATGGCTCTAAGATTAATGATTCCAAGAGCTAGAAAATGCTGAGAATAGAGAAATAAGATTATGGTGAAGGAAGAAGGAATAAAAGTCGAGTTTTTTCTTTTGCGTTGTTACAGTCATGGTTTAGGTGAGTCTTTTTGCTTAGATTTTATATCGCCTCTGTTTTTCAGCGGGTTTTTTTGTGTTTTCATCCCGTAGTGTTTAATCATAATCAAGTATTAGTGTGGTTTGTATTTAACGTCCAGATGCTCCCGGGATTCATTATCATTCTATCAATCATTCCTTTTATTAGCATTTCAATCTCAATGACATCCATCTTTACAAGATGATAATATTGGTTCTAAGTCTTTAATAATAATGAGTAAAGATAAGTATAGGTCTCTTCCTTCATCCTCTGCTCCTTCTCCTGCTAAAGTTTTCTTCTAGTCATGTTCTTCCTCTCTCTCTCTCTTTCTGTCTTTCTTCTTTTTTCCCTCCTCTGGGGGTTTCCTGTATTTCATCGTCTATCTATCCTATCCAGGGATCTTCTGGTCCTGTTCTTTCCTACTCATCTTCCATTTTTCTTAATTCCTCTCTTCCTCCTTCCTCTTTTGATCATCATGATCTGATTGTTTCTGTCGTTCTCTCTTTTGACTTGAGTTTCTAATTGTTGATTAAGGTCTGTTTTTTTCATTGTTTTCTGTTTTTAGGGATTCATCCCTTGCTCGTTCTTTCATGTCAGCTTTTTTCTCTATTCTTTCCATGTCCTCTGGTCAGGATGTTGTATCTCTTCACATTCCTTCTGATCAATCTTTTTTCTTTTCTTCTTTACGTTTTTCTAACCTTCTAGCTTCCAAGAGGCCTTGCTCTCCTCTTTCCATTTGAACTGTTGATTGTATGGCCTCTGGTGACTCTTCTCAACTCTTCTTCTTCATCTCCTAATCCTTCTTCTTATTCTTCTATTCCCTAGTCTGTCAGGGCTGAGGAGATTATGTCCAGTCAGGGTCTCTTCGGATGACCGGTCCCTGTCTCTGGTGGATTGCTGAGACTTTTTCTCTTCTTTTTAAGGACTAGTTTTCTATAGACCTTCCTTCTTTTCTGTCGGCTCTTTCCTCTTTTAATTCCTTTTTCTTGTCTCCTTTCAATTGACAATTTGGTCATTATCATGTTAGTTTTCGTTGTGAATTATGTTGATTCTAAGGAATTTATACATACATGAGAGCGTTCAGCCTAGGGTAGGTTTTCCTACCCAGTCATTAAATCTTAGTAAAATGATCTCTATTCACTCTGAAACATTCATATCTGCATTAATTTTAATTTAACAAGGGTGTATGTCATGATTAAATCTCAGGATTCTTACTCCCAAGTCAAGATGGAGACCATCTCCCAGATCTTTTCATGTTTTCATTTACCCTTCCTTCAGTAAATTCCTGAGTTTTGCTTACTAAGATCGAGTTTGGCAGTTTCGCGTCATGTCTTTTGGCCTGACCACGGCTCCTTTTCTTTTTCTCGCATAGTCTCAGCCGTGGCAGAAATTTTCACCGTCCTATCCATCTCCACGTTTATATAGACGATTGGTTAGTAAAGTAAGTCTTCTTCAATTCTCTCAGGAATTCTTCCAGAGGTTTGCAGTCTGGCATGCAACTTAGGGTGGATTTTAAATCTAAAGAAATCAAGCCTAGTTCCATCTCATATCATTACGCATCTAGACGTTTCTTTCGACCTGGCCCGGGGTCTAGTCTTCCCCTCAGATCCAAGGATAGAGGGTTTATCAGTGGCAATGGAAATCCTCGCTTCTCCAGTGGTAAGAGCAAGATTCTTTTTAGGAGTGATAGGACTGATGGTCAGCGTAGAGAAGGTGATTCCTTGGGCGGCGCTGATGAGAAGACCCTTCCAAATGTATTTAATGTCCCTTTGGAAGCAGTCAGTCCATTCTATTTACCATCAGATTCCAATCAGAGAACATTTGATCCCTCATCTAGATTTTTGGAGGGATCGTTCTCTGCTTCTGATGGGTGTTCCACTGGTAGAGTCCTCCCCTCAGGCGATTATCTTCACAGATGCTTCCCAGGAGGGTTGGGGAGCAGTCTGGGACTCCCTGTCAGTTTCCGGCCTTTGGTCCCTGGAGGAGTATAGCCCATATCAACATTCAGGAGTTGTGGGCTGTCAAGAAGGCTCTCCTTTCATGGTCAGATCTTGTGATAGGTCTCAAAGTCTCCATTCGGTCGGACAATTCGACAGTGGTGTCTTATATCAACAGGCAGGGAGGTACAAGGCCGTCTCATTTGTCTAGAAGTGTGCAATCTTCTCTTGTGGTGCCGCAAGAGGCAGATTTTTCTAGTGTCCTCCCATGTCCCAGGCAGTCTGAATTTTCTGGCGGACCAACGGTCACGTCCCAGCAAATTCGCCCACACAGAGTGGCAGTTAAAGAAGTCGGTTGTCAGAGCTTTTTTCAGTCTTATGGATCGTCCTCTAGTAGATCTGTTCGCGACCTTTCTAAATGCCCAGATCTCCTGTTACATGTCTCCTTTTCCGGACAGTCAAGCCCTGGCGGTGGATGCGCTGTCTCAGTCCTGGACAGGAATGTTCGCCTATGCCTTCCCTCCAACAATTTGATTCCGTTAGTCTTGAAGACGGTCAAGGACCAAGGTTGCGAGGTTCTTCTGATAGCTCCCTTTTGGCCCAAGAGGATTGGGTTTATAGACCTTCTAGATCTTCTGGTAAACTTCCCTCGTCTTCTTCCAGTATCCCAGGATCTTCTATCTCAAGTAGGAGTTCTTTGTGTGCATCCAAATCCAAAAATTTTCAATCTGCATTTGGGGAATCTCGAGTCTGAGGTCCTCGAGAATAAGGCTTCTTCAAGATCTCAGGAAATTATTGACTCTGCCAGAATGGAATCGACCTGTCGAGTTTACAAGGGTCGATTTAAAAAATTTTTGGCGAGTGCTTTTCAGACCAAGGTTAGTGCCCGATTCTGTTTCTATACCACTAGTATTAGATTTGTTATCCTATCTGTTTGATTCTTTACATTTGTCAGCCAATACGGTCAGGGAATATAGATTTTCTCTGGCGTCTTCCCTTCCTTGTCTTCTGAATGCTGATGTCAAGGATACTAAGACTCTTAATAGTTTTATTAGAGGTCTAGGTAATAATCGTCCTCCGATTGCTAAGCCTTTACCTTCCTGGAATTTGGTTTTGGTTCTTCAAGTTTTGTCAGGTCGCCATTTTGAACATATAAAACTTCTATCAGTATTAAGCTTTTGACTCGCAAAGCTGTAGTTTCTTGTTGCTGCTGCCTCTGCTAGAAGGCGTTCAGAGATTCATGCTCTTTCTGCTGAAAAGGATAGATTTATAGTTTCAGGAGACAGTTTGGTTTTATATCCCAGAAGGGACTTTTTATCTAAAACTCAGTCTAACCGCTTACCTGCTAGTCCGATCATTTTAAAATCTTTATCGTCTTTTTCGCTATCCGATAAATTTTGGTGTCCTGTCCTGTTGGCATTAAGAACCTACAAACAGCGAACCGATTTTAAGAGTCGATCCATCCCATTTATGGGTTTCCTACATGGAAGAGTTATCTAAGCCAGTCTCAAAATCTACGATTGCCAGATGGATTTGTAAGACAATTAAGCTTTGTTACGAGATAGACTCACCAGATCAAATTAATCTCTCCCATATTAAAGCCCATGACGTTAGAGGCATGGCTACTTCTTTCGCTCTTTTTGCCGGTTCGTCTTTAGATGTGGTCATGCAGGTCGCAGGATGGAAATCTGAATCCACTTTTACATCATTTTATGTGCAGCAGCCTCCTTCTTTCGTAACATTACTATTTTAACTAAAAAAGCCGAAGACCATTTACCAAGCACTTCCCACCATTTTTGTTAGGACTGTGCGTCTGTAAGAAATGGTGAGTCTTCTTTTGGTTTTTATTTATTTGTTTAAGTTCAAGTTATCCTTATTTGTTAATCACAGTGTGATTGAGTTATATGCACTATTATGTTATGTTATTAACATTTGGATAAGATTGGTTTGATTTTTATCCTTTTTTGTTGATTCTCAAATCTCCTCCCACCTAATGTTTAAATGGGGCACTGACCAAATCTACGGGTTTAGCAAGTAGTGATTGAACGGTAATGGATGTTTTTGTGGTGTATTAACAACCCCCCACTGACCCCCTTGTGGGTTGGTCTGTTGTTTTATTAACCACTATAAAAACATACTTACCATTCAATCACTACGACCCGGTCTCAGCCACCCCGCCTGGTAAGATTTGAGAATTGGCCTTTAATATTTAGCACTTAAATTTAGAAAAGTGAATCTGTTTCCTATTTGGGCTCCAGTGCGCATGGGCAAGCGCGCTTAGTGACATGCGCTTAGCGCTTATGATGTATCGTGGGTATTGTGTATGACAGGTATAATGTATCGTGAGTATTGTGTATGGCAGGTATGATGTATCGTGGGTATTGTGTATGGCAGGTATAATGTATCGTGTGTATTGTGTATGACAGGTATAATGTATCATGGGTATTGTGTATGGCAGGTATGATGTATCATGGGTATTGTGTATGGCAGCTATAATGTATCGTGGATATTGTGTATGACAGGTATTATGGGTATTGTGTATGTCAAGTATAATATATCGTGGGTATTGTATATGACAGGTATAATGTATCGTGGGTATTGTGTATGGCCAGTATAATGTATCGTGGGTATTGTGTAGGGCAGGTATGTGTCATCAGCGCTCCAGATAAGGCGCGTACAAGCCTACTGTATGCATAGAAATCATCCATGTACGCAAACATTTGAATATTTATGCGTACCATGTATGCCTCATGTAAATGTGGTACGCATCAGTGTACTGCCTGTACTGGCGTGTTACCATTATCAAATATAGCCTACTCAATTACACAAAGGGGAATCGACACACTAGTCACATACTATGACTAATTGACGATATAAGCACTCGTAAAAGCCGTGCCTATACTACCATCACTAAACTGTATGATCTCCATCTCCGCAAGAGGCTATTCTTTTCTTTGTTAAAAGACCTTAGCATTACATATATGTGCACCTATAGGGAGTGTCAATGAAAAAGATTCAATGGACATTATTTTCGCACATATTACCAAATGAGTTAAAATATCACCCCAACTTCGTTGTTCGAGACATATTTTAGTTGGAAATAGGATTACACGCATAACTTTTACAGTAGCCATCATAACCTCATAACCGTGAATAGTGATGAGTTGGACCCAGAGCATAATCTACCGCAACAATATAATCTCCAGGAAGGCATAACTTATATGGCATTTGTAATTAAGAATAACATATGTGTGGAGATGGAAGAATTTTCAATTGTGAATATTTCATTAGATACAGCAAAATATACAGAAATATTTGTAAAAATGTGTTCTTTCACACTTATTTTAATTGGAGAGGTAATTATAGCAATAACTTTTAATATGAAATTTACAGCAATTTCCTTTGGTAGGCTAAAGCATTAATCTGCCAATAAAAAACCCCAACAGACCCCCCCCCCCCTTTAGTGGGTTGGTCTGTAGTTTTATTAACCACTATAAAACATACTTACCATTCAATCACTACTTGCTAAATCAACTACTCTGCATTTAGACACCAGAATAAGATTTTTATGCTTGCTTGCAAATCCCAATATGCCTATTCCATTTCTATGTATACCCTCAACCAGGCTACTGGTAAGGTACACCCCCAGCATATGACCTGATATAGACTGGCACCAGTCTGTACTCACTCCTTGGTGACACCTGTCACTAAGCATGGTCGCGCATGCGCATAGGAGCCCAAATAGGAAACAGATTCACTTTTCTAAATTTAAGTGCCAAATCTTACAAACAGATTCTCAAATCATTCCCACGCGGGGAGGTTGAGGCCGGGTTGTAGTGATTGAACGGTAAGTATGTTTTATAGTGGTTAATAAAACTACAGACCAGCCCACTAAAGGGGTTGTCTGTTGGGGGATAATTACACCACAAAAACATCTATACCGTTCAATCACTACTTCCTAAACCCGTAGATTTGGTCAGTGGCCCACTTAAAAACCTTTGGTGGGTGGAGATGTGAGAATCGTTGAACAAGGATAAAAATTAAACAACTCATATCCAAATGTTAACAAATTAACATAATAGTGCATCCATAACAAATCACAGTGATTATCAAACAAGGAAAATTGTCAACTCGATGAAATAAACAAAACAAGAGAATATTCTCACTAAATCTGACAGACATACAGACTAACGAGATTGGTGAGATGTGCTTGGTAAATGGTTCTTGTCTTGTTAAAAACCTTATATTTCTAAAAAAAGGAGGCCGCTGGGCTTTGATCCTTTAAATAGAAAGAGGTAAAAGTCGATTCAGATTTCCAACCTGTGACTTGATGACGTCGTCCAATGATGAGCGAGCGAAAAAAGTGAAGAATCGGATCTATTTAAAATTGGTACAACGTTTATAGACTTTTAAGGCCATGACAGGACACCAGAATCTGTCCGACGGCGAAAAAGACGATAAAGATTTAAGAATAATAGGTTTGGCTGAGTAACGGTTAGACTGGGTCTTCGATAAAAAAATCTCTTCTGGGATATAAAACTAGACCGTCCCCAGAATCGATAAATCTGTCTTTCTGCGGAAAGAGCATGAATTTCGGATCTTCTCCTAGCTGAAGTGGCAGCAACAAGGAAAACAGCCGTCAGAGTCAATAGTTTGAGACAGATAGATCCAATTGGCTCAAAATGGTGACCTGCAAAAACTGAAGAATCAAGGCCAAATTTCGGGGAGACAAAGGCTCAGCCACTGGAGGACGAATAGTGCCCAATCTTCTAATAAAACCATTGAGAATCATTGATATCAGCATTCAGAAGACAAGGAAGAGAAGACGCCAAAGAAATCTATAACCCCTAACGGTGATAGCTGATAAATGAAATGAATCGAATAGATACGATTAAAAATCTAACACTTAGGAAATAGAAACTGAATCAGGCAAGAAACCACGTTTTAAAACCATTCTCCAACAATTTAATAGTCGACCTTTGTACAAATTCGACAGGTCGACTCCCTCCTGGAAGAGACAATGATTTCCTGAGATCTGGACACTTGAAAATTCTCCAAACACAGGATGAAGAATTCTTGATTGGATGAAGATGTAAGCCCTTTACTTGAACGAGATCTGATGATACGGGGAGATGGATAGCAAAATCTTACCAGAAGATCAAGAAAGGCTACCAATCAGAGCCTCTGACCAAAAGGGTGCTGCTAGAAGAAATTCTTTAAACTGGTCCATGACTATCTTCAGAACCATTAGAATCAGGAATATTGGAAGGAACATGAAATCAAACAATCCTGTCTGGAACTGAGACAGTATGATCATCGCCCAAACCTGACTGCCCAAAAAGAGAGACATGAAAGATGAGTTCTGGGCAATCAGACATGTCACAAAAAGGTCTACATGGGGAAGACCCAGAAGCTTGAAAACGCTTTTGGCAACTAACCTCCTAAACTTCCACTCAGAGAGTGAGAACTTGCTAGGACTGAACTACTGGTCCGCAAGAAATATCCGACTGACTGGAACATGACTGGGAACTAGAAAGATTTGGATCTAGAGACATCCCGAGAAAAGGATCTAAAATCTCCATAAAAAGAAGAAAAAACCTCGTTCCTCCGTCTGAAAATGAAAGAAAAACCCTGTGGCATTGACTGATCGAATCGAGATCTTGATGCCTAACACTCGATCTGACCAAAAGTGGAGAGGCTTCTTGACAAGTCACAACTCCACTAAATTGATGTGAGAAAATAACTCCTCCAGGGACCAAAGACTGGCAAAATCAGGGAGCCCAAACTGCTCCCCACCCCTCCTGTGAAAAAAACATGAAATAATCACCTGAGGGGTGGTCTTGACTAATGGGACGCCCATCATAGGGAACTAGAATGTACTGACTGCTACTAGAAGAAGATCAGGAAGATTAGAATGTCTTCTCATCAATGTCACCCTGGGAATGACATTCTCGACGCTGATCATCAAGCCTAGAAACCTAAGAAAAAATCTTGCCCTGCCATAGAAGGAGGATGTCAGGGTGACCACTTTCAACAAGATTGCCTTTACCCTTGTCTCTGAAGGAAAAAAAATTTGTCCCTGAAAATAGCTCGAGGGAGATGCCTAGATGGGAGAAACTTGAGAAGGAACTAGGCTTGACTTATTGAAAACAAAAATTCAACCTAGGCTGCAAGGCGAACTGCAAACCATTGGAATAAATCTTGAAAGCATTGAGAAAGACCTAGCTTTTATTAACCAAACGTCTATAAAGACTGAAGAAGAATAAAACGACGGGACAATACACCTGCCACGGCTGAGACCAGACGTGTGAAAAGAAAGGCACACAGGTCAGATCGAAGGGCATGGCTCAAACTGCCATACCCTATCCTTGAAAGCAAAACTCATGTACCTTTGGAAGGAAAGGTAAAAAAGCATCCTAACGATCGATAAAAAATGATCACATGCCTGAAAAATAGACTTGCGATAGGGGAGAACTCCATCCTGAATTTAGGAGATAAAGAAGTGAACTATGGCAATACTTTGACTATCTTGGAGACTGGCATAACCAGGGTTCAAAATATAAACAAAGCTTTGCTCTAGAAAATTATCCTCATTTTGAAAAGAATTTCACAAAATGCAAAAACTTTACAAAACTCAGGATAAGTGCACACACCTTACACATTGAGGAAGATAGGTACAAAACACCACCAATACCTGCGCATCTACAATTCTGTAAGCTTTGCAACCAGAACCTAATCGAGGATGAAAAACACTTTATAATGAAATGTCCACATTACGATCAGCAGAGACAATCGCTCTTTAAAAAGCCTAATGAGTTTACTAATTTTGTCTCGCTTGATAGGTGTAGCCAATTTAAATTTTTTGTGTCAGAAATAATGGAGATAGTGATCAAATAAATTTTTTTATTGATTACAGCAACGTTTGCCTAGCTGCTCAGGCTTGTACTTTAAATCCTATACAATGACACAATATGTCAGATTGTCATGCTGAACATGAAGCAGGGTCATATAAAGATTGCATAACTGTGTCCAATATTTTAATCAACATCCATATCAATTTCATTGGGAGACTAGCCAACTTCATGATTCCTGGTAAATTCACCATACCTCATATTTGATATATTGTTTAATTAGATATCCTGAACAATCCGATATGTATGCCTAGTGGCAGTAAACTTAAATCATAGCCTTACACATTAAACCTGTACATTTTTATTTATTTATTTATTATATTTATTGTCTAGGACCTATATTTTCATCTGTGTAAAATGTAGTTAATTGATTGTACCATGGCGTATGTCATTGTGTGTGATATGCCAATAAAAAGATTGATAGATTGATTGATTGATAAAGGATCTCCGGGATCAGCTCGAATATTAAATACACAAAACACTGATTCTAATTAATAACAAATGAAGAAGACATAAATACGCATTTTGATGAAATAAGGCGAAATACACACTTATGGCTTACGCGCAGAGACGACGATCGAAAGATAAATTGTACCGGAAGTAGGAAACAACAAAATTTTAAAATTTTACTAGCCGAGAGACTGACGCCGAGATGTAAGGAAAGAACAAGCTTTGAAGTAAAAGGATAAAATTAGAAGCGAGCAAAAAAGATGAAAAATAATAGAGAAAAGGTAAGAAAAACATTGAAAAGACAAAGAGACGATATGAAACCAGGGCGAAATGACTCGCCGAAAACCATGATGACAGAGTAAACTTGGTTTATATTCCTTCTTCCTTTTCCCTTTTTTGGGTTATATCTCCTTTCTTAGTGTCATTTTATTCTAGTGGACATTATTCTTGGTGCATTCTCTTCCCTATGTAACCTCTTCTGATTCTATTTTCTTTCAGAGACTGTCAGATTTAGAATAGGAATTACGCTAGAATCCAGGCAACAAATTAACACCCTTTGGTTAAAATAAGTATGTCAACCTGCCGACATAAGAGGAAAAAAGGACGCAAAAAAAGACTGAATGGCCCGAAGACAACTGGCCATCTAAAGTTGGATGAAAGGACAAATTACATATCTAGAGATAATACGTAGAATAGACCGACTTATCGGCTGAGTGAGACCATTCGAAATTAAGCGATGATATGCGCATATGAAATATGCTGCTGCAACAAAAAACCCACACGACAACCAGTCGGAAGCGTCTTTAATTACGTTAAAATAATGCTACTGATAAAAGAATAAATGCTGAATATCTATATAATTTCAAGAGCAACTTCAAGACTGGCAATGTCTCGGTATGAATATTTTTCCATTAAACATTCCGATTTTTAAAAACAATTACGGAAAAAAGACTGACTGTTAGGCAAGATGATGACTAGATCCTAGGAAAGCGAACATGTAAACCGGACCTGAAGAACCGAGGAAGTTCTCTATCACCGGAAATCCAAAACAGGAAGATCGGACCAGACGTTAATTCATAAACACCAGAAAGATCCATGAAAATCGGACATACCCTATCCCCGGATGTACGAAATCCTGAAGTGGAAAAATAGGAAAGTAAATGCGCAAACCGGAAGTAGACAACCGGAAACTGAACAGGATCCTACAGATCTGGATGTACAGTAACAAACCAGAAGAAGCATAGGAACCAGAAATACGCAAACCGGAAGAAGAAAACCTGGAAGCGGAAGAGGAAGGACCGGAAACGGAAACCGGAAGTAGCCCCGGGTCTTGGAGGCCCGAATCTACTAAGCACAAACTGGAAGTGCTTGATAAACCGGAAGTTACCGAACTTCCTGACTGCATTAAGCTAGAAACAGGCGATCTTTTAACATTACTGGCTACCGGTATAACAGAAAACTTGACGTTGGCATAGGCGTTTGAATCAGGGACTTCAGTCGCCGACACCACTGCTTGAGGGTAATGCCCCTCCTCAAGACTTATGTGGGTTTTACCCGGTAACCTGCTGGAGTTCACCTTCGAGAGCCTCTTCTTTGAGTCTCTAGCCTTCGGTTTCGGGGACCGAATCTCTTGCCTGGATGTGAGGGAAGTAGGCTTCCGCCCCATTTGCGGACATGACCGCTAACCTTCTGGTTATCGTCCGACTCGGATGAAACAATTCTAGCCGCGCGAATGGCAGACGAAATTCGCTCATCTAACGACTTTGTCGAAAATCTCGCAAAAAGAGCTAAAATGGCATCAGAATTAGAAGAGCGCCCCCCCCCCCACACACATACACCACCCCCCTCCGTTGGTGGCGTAGAAGATACAGAAGTGATTGCAAAAGACACAGCTTTGGATTTGGTAGCAACGGAGGGGAAGCGATCAATGGGCAACACGGCCTTGGCTACAAAATCCTTAAAATATTCTTTAGAGACAGTCAACGACCATCCTTTGCATACTTGCATTTCACCTTCTTGAGTGATTTGACAGACTCCTAAAAAAGAAATAAAAATAGAGAATGAAGATACAGCTTTGAAAACTTAAGAGAACTTCTCTAAATTAATGAGTCTAATAAAAGGAAAGACAAGCGTCTGCTCAGAGAAAGCAGGAAAATTGAAATTCAAATATCCTTAATGAAAAGAACAAATAGATTTCAAACTTTCTTAGGGATATAAAACGAAATGCATTTAAAGACTTGATTCTAGAAATAAGTGAATATAAAGACTCTTAGAGTTTAATTGAGGATTAGGCATAATCATGGATTGAAGCACTCTCAAATAAGTAAGCTGAACTCAGCACAAAGCTATAAAAACTTAGCTGGAATATTTGCAGACTACTGCTTGCAGAATATTTGAAAAGTGAATCTGTTTCCTATTTGGGCTCCTATGCGCGACCATGCTTAGTGACAGGTGTCACCACGGAGTGAGTACAGACTGGGGCCAGTCTATATCAGGTCATACGCTGGGGGTGTACCCTACCAGTAGCCTGGTTGAGGGTATACATAGAAATGGAATAGGCATATGGGGGTTTGTAAGCAAGCATAAATATCTTATTCTGGTGGCTAAATGCAGAGTAGTTGATTTAGCCGGTAGTGATTGAACGGTATAGATGTTTTCGTGGTGTAAGAACAACTGCAAGTTCTCTTCACCTGATTTAATTTATCTGCAGATATTAAAAGATCTGTTCTCTTATTACAGTAAATAATATATTAGCGCTTCTAACCTGGGATTATATTTTTAGTACGACACTTGCCAAGGTTAAATGAACAATATTCTAATTGCAATAATCTTTCTTGCGCTTCTATTCCTTAGTCCCATCTTAATCAAATAGGAAGCAAAAACCTAGAATTTCCCTTCTAAATAAAGAAATACTCTGAAAATGTGCCATGTATAACACTTCCTTCTATTTTATATATATCAGTGATACATGTATGTTATAGTTGAAGCTCTGCTAATTATTTTGGAAACAATTTGACTGTAACTTCTGTAAGTGATTAATTGCTGGCTTTAATTTCTTTCAGTCAAACTAGCTTCTAAATTTACCTCCTTTAAAACTTCAGAATTCAGAATGACAAGTATTATTATAGCAATAATATTTATTCAGAGATAGTCTTTAGAATGCTAGCGCATCTCTATAGGCAAATCGTGTCCTACCATAACGCAGCTAGATTTAAAATAAACACTTGATATAAAATATATTTTCATTCAGAATTAAAATCTGGTTGGCATGACTGACTAGTTAGTTGATCTATAGCAATGATTCCCAAACACCCTGTCCCGACCAGGACATGTAACTGTAATGGCTAATTTTGAAAGTTTGCTGGGCGTCAGAAAAAACAGGGAGGGTGGGTAGGTGGTGGGGTGACTAGTTTATCCCTTTAATGCTAAAGCCGGCGAAAAACGGCTTCTGTAGTGGTCATGGGAAATGTCCATTTGCAAACCAAGAGAAGACTATTTTTGGCAATTTACCACTGGAAGACTGGCTCGATAGTCAAGTCCATCATTCCAGTGATAAATTTTCAAAAACAATTTTCTCTTGGTTTGAAACTGGACATTTTCTCTGAGAAACTAGAAATTTTCTTGATAAATTGGAGGGTTAAAGGATGACACAGTGGTCACAAGAGAAAAAGTACTGATTGCAGCTGTAGGACATTTCTACTACTACAGCCACAGAATACAGTAATTATTCATACATACTGTAGCATGATGATCTGATGGTACAATTCCAATGCACTGATTTTTACACCTTCATATGGTAAATATACCACACCATTTATTATGATATATACACCTGTGCAAAAGTTAAGCACCAGCAAAAACAATAGAACGTAGAAACATGATGGTACAACTAGGCTGCCATACTTTTTGTCCCCGCGTTAGCTGACATAATTCCAAGTACGAAATGCACATGCATGCATGACTTCACGCCGCTTGATGTCCGTGCGTGGCGGGAAACAGCACACGTGTTCAGTTATGTAAAAGTCCAGTTTGAGGTGTAGAACATTACATACACATTTAGGCGACAAGATTAGGAATTTTGTGTTCATGACTGTGGTTTATTTGTACAGAGAGAATTAGCTCTTGATTGTGAACCGCTATGGCAAGACGAAGGTTAAGTGATCGTGTGAAATGGCAAATCATAGGCATGCATACCACTGGTATGTCATGCAGAGAGATTGGCAGACAGCTGAACATTAACCATACTGTAATCAGTCGTTTGATTGCAAAACATGGGTAAACTAACGAGGTGAAGGACAGGCCTAGATCTGGAAGACCGAAGAAGGCTACTGCCCGTGATGATCGAGCCCTAGTACGCCTTGTTAGGAGATCTCCATTCACCAACAGCAGAGTGCTCAGCCATCAATGGGAAACGCGCAATAGAGTGTCAATGTCTACCGTCAAAAGGAGACTGTATGCTGCTGGCATGAAAGCTAGGAGACCTGTCAGACGTCCTCTCCTCACTGCACACCACAAAGAGGAGCGTCTGAGGTGGTGCAACGAAAGAAGACACTGGAACATAGGATCCTGGAGACGGGTACACTGGTCCGATGAAAGTCGGTTCCTGCTTCATGCCACAGATGGTCGAACTCGTGTATGGAGGTCCAGACGCACGGCGTACGACCAACGTAACATCATGGAAGAAGTTCCATTTGGTGGAGGTTCCGTTATGATATGGGGGTGCATCTCATTTGATTGTAAGCTGGATCTGTTGACTGTACCTGGAACACTAAATGGACAAAGATATCAAGATTCCATACTGGATAGAGTTGTGGTCCCACATTTTGTAAATCATGCACCTGGAACCCACCCTATATTCATGGATGACAACGCCCGACCACATCGTGCTAGAGCTGTGCATGAATACCTCCGCCAGAATGCCATCGAAACCCTACCATGGCCAGCAAGGAGCCCTGACATGAACCCTATTGAGCATATCTGGGACATTCTGGGAAACATGGTGAGAAGGAGGGATCCTCCTGTGCAGAACCTACAGGAATTAACAGACGCACTCCATCTTGAATGGCAACGAATACCACAATGGCGTATCAGTCGGTTGGTGACCAGCATGAGACGTCGTGTCCAGGCCGTCATCCAGGCACAAGGTGGATATACCCGGTATTAATAATGACAGTCTCAAACTCGTGTACAGATGTTAAACTTCGTTTTCAGACACCATTAATGACAATCTAGCCACGTGTGTCAACTGTAGGGCAATAGTTGTCAGTTGTGTCAACGTAACCATATTCAGGCCTCGTTTTCAAGTTCAAACAAAAACATACAGTGTTTCCCCACCATCATAATCAGCATTCCTCTAGTTGCATTATTACCTCTTGCACTAAGATGGATGGGTACATAAATGTTTATGCTATTGCTTTCTTCATAGCACATGAATATACCCTCGCATGTGCGTAAAAATATGGTGGTGCTTAACTTTTGCACAGGTCTATATATATATATATATATATAATTGTTGAGGGAGGGGGGGGCGAAGGATAATTGTTCAGTATTCAGAAACAACAAGTCTTGTACTCCTCCTGCATTTTGCTGTACACATCAGTTGAAAAATTAAGGGGTACAGTACTCCCAACTGAAGAAAGTTATCTGGTGCACTGTGTGTTGTGTGTATGGTAGGTATGATGTGTTGTGTGTATGGCAGGTATGATGTGTCATGTGTATGGCAGGTAGGATGTGTCATGTGTATGGCAGGTATGTGTCATGTGTATGGCAGGTATGACGTGTCATCTGTATGGCAGGTATGATGTGTTGTGTGTATGGCAGGTATGATGTGTCATGTGTATGGCAGGTATAATGTGTCATGTGTATGGCAGGTATGATGTGTCATGTGTATGGCAGGTATAATGTGTCATGTGTATGGCAGGTATGATGTGTCATCTGTATGGCAGGTATGATGTGTTGTGTGTATGGCAGGTATGGTGTATCGTGTGTATGGCAGGTATGATGTGTCGTGTGTACTATGTATGGCAGGTATAATGTGTCATGTGTATTGCAGGGATGATGTGTCATGTGTATGGCAGGTATGATGGGTCGTGTGTATGGTAGAGCTGGGCGGTCTGACGGTAGTACCGTGAATACCGTCCAAATACCGTGAATACCGTCCATAATGTTTGAGCAATATTTGAGAAATATATTCATAAAATGTGACTTGACCAAGGGTAAATAGGTGCTAATAGTGCCAAAAATACAGGCATCCCTAACTATTAGCCGAGTTGAGGTGAAAGGGTCGTTGTAAAAACAAACATCAAGACGTCAATTACAAAATAATGACAGGCAGAATTGTATGTCAAACGTACGTCTTGAAAGTCTCACGGTAAAATTGCTTTATTTAAAACATCTAACATTCTCTGGTTGTCCGCTGGTAGTAATTACACTATAATATATTCCCTATTCCCGTTTCTATTATTTGTAATTTATTACTCTAAGCATTTTGTCACCGAACAAACACGCTAGAATAACAAAATAACATACAAACTGCGTGCTATTCAAACACAATAGCAATCTCGCAAAGACGTATCTGATTGGTTGTTCATAAACTAGACCGCGGGAAAATACATTACTATGCTGAATTAATCAATGAAAATTTACTAAAACGTAGTATTTGCTCACGCCGTTTTGATCACGTGCTAATTTATTAACAACGAGCAGCCTAATCCAGTTTAAGTAACGACACCTAAAAATTATAGTGTTTTAGTTTTTGTAATTAATTTTTCAACTGGCTACACGTCGGAAGTTCGTGGAAATGGCTTTTACACGCATTGTTCACGTGAAGCATGGCGAGTAACGAGTCTGCACATCGGGTACTCGGTAATTATCAGAAGCTTTGGAATCGGCTATATTCAATGTCGTGTTAAATGTATTTGTATAGGCCTGTTTTCGCGAGTAACAGAATATACGACTCCAACAGAAATAAAAGAGTACAACACTCGCCCCGTTTAAATACTCGCAGATTTTGTCTGGACTCTGTTTATCAAGGCGCTCGACTGCCAAAATAAAATTTACCGTTTGCAATCCAGGTTGAAAATAGTGCACCCCAATGTCTGAAACAGCGGGTTATAGTTAGCGAGTCGACCACACCCTTTGACCGATATTCCCAGTGAATGATATTACGTCAATAAAAATAGTGACCTAATAAAATCGTGAAACTAAACAGTCGCAATAGCCATGTTTTTCTTCTCTAAATCAGGACGACAATTTATTTATTTTACCTCTATTTACTCTTGATTGGAGATGGAAGCGAAAAGGAAATGGAAAAAATTGTTCTAATTTCGTGGCATGCCTCAAGCTCAGATGACGGTATACCGTGGTACCGCAGTATTTTTTCACGATACCGTCATGTAAATATCAATACCGCCAAGCTCTAGTGTATGGCAGGTATGATGTGTCGTGGGTACGATGTATGGCAGGTATGATGTGTCATCTGTATGGCAGGTATGATGTGTCGTGTGTATGGCAGGTATGATGGGTCATGTGTGTGGCAGGTATGATGTGTCATGTGTATGGCAAGTATGATGTGTTGTGGGTATGGCAGGTATGATGTGTTGTGGGTACAATGTATGGAAGGTATGATGGGTTGTGGGTATGGAAGGTATGATGTGTTGTGTGTATAGAAGGTATGATGTGTTGTGGGTATGGAAGGTATGATGTGTTGTGTGTATAGAAGGTATGCTGTGTTGCGGGTATAGAAGGTATGATGTGTTGTGGATATGGAATGTATGATGTGTTGTGGGTATGGAAGGTATGATGTGTTGTGGGTATGGCAGGTATGATGTGTTGTGGGTATGATGTATGGAAGGTATAATGTGTTGTGGGTATGGAAGGTATGTTGTGTTGTGGGTATGATGTATGGAAGGTATGATGTGTTGTGGGTATAGAAGGTATGATGTGTTGTGGGTATAGAAGGTATGATGTGTTGTGGGTACGAAAGGTATGATGTGTTGTGGGTATGGCAGGTATGATGTGTTGTGGGTATGATGTATGGAAGGTATAATGTGTTGTGGGTATGGAAGGTATGTTGTGTTGTGGGTATGATGTATGGAAGGTATGATGTGTTGTGGGTATAGAAGGTATGATGTGTTGTGGGTATAGAAGATATGATGTGTTGTGGATATGGAAGGTATGATGTGTTGTGGGTATGGCAGGTATGATGTGTTGTGGGTATGGCAGGTATGATGTGTTGTGGGTACAATGTATGGAAGGTATGATGTGTTGTGGGTACAATGTATGGAAGGTATGATGTGTTGTGGGTACAATGTATGGAAGGTATGATGTGTTGTGGGTATAGAAGGTATAATGTGTTGTGGGTATGGAAGGTATGATGTGTTGTGGGTATAGAAGATATGATGTGTTGTGGATATGGAAGGTATGATGTGTTGTGGGTATGGAAGGTATGATGTGTTGTGGGTATGGCAGGTATGATGTGTTGTGGGTATGGCAGGTATGATGTGTTGTGGGTACAATGTATGGAAGGTATGATGTGTTGTGGGTACAATGTATGGAAGGTATGATGTGTTGTGGGTACAATGTATGGAAGGTATGATGTGTTGTGGGTATAGAAGGTATGATGTGTTGTGGGTATGGAAGGTATGATGTGTTGTGGGTATAGAAGATATGATGTGTTGTGGATATGGAAGGTATGATGTGTTGTGGGTATGGCAGGTATGATGTGTTGTGGGTATGGCAGGTATGATGTGTTGTGGGTACAATGTATGGAAGGTATGATGTGTTGTGGGTATGGCAGGTATGATGTGTTGTGGGTATGGCAGGTATGATGTGTTGTTGGTATGATGTACGGAAGGTATGATGTGTTGTGGGCATGGAAGGTATGTTGTGTTGAGGGTATGATGTATGCCAGGTATGATGTTTCATGGGTATGGCAGGTATGATGTGTCATGGGTATGATGTATGCCAGGTATGATGTTTCATGGGTATGGCAGGTATGATGTGTCATGGGTATGATGTATGGCAGGTATGATTTGTCGTGGTTACGTCGCCAGTTGAATGTACTGATGTTCAAAGTGATGTATTAATTAGTCCTTAACGTTGTTTCACGCCTTTTGAATACTTGATCCTGCTGACTATATTTGCGAACTGTGTAGCATTAGCCATTTATACACCATATCCACATTCTGATTCCAATGACATCAATCAAGCATTGGTGAGTAGTGTGTGCGTACATCCATGCATGCTTGTGTGCAGGATGTGTCAGTCTAGTTTCTAAGTTTGCAATGGAGGGATCCGCTCTGTCACTCAAGTACATATGGCATCCTAATCAAATGCATGTACGTCACATGTAGGCCAGGTGAGCTTATGCCATGGCGACCATCCATCATCTGTCTGTCCATCATCTGTCAACTTTTCTTTTAAAATGAATTCTCAAAAACCACTGGACAAATTTAAATTATTCGCTCGTGTTGGGATCGATCGATCTCTGAACACCCTGACTATCAATTTCCAAAAAACTACACAGGTAAGCTCGTGAATATTTTGAAACTAATTTGACTCGGTGCTGTTGCTGCCTAAGGCAGCAACAGTGCCCAGTCAAATAGTTTCGAAATATTCAACAGCATGTTTATTAAATAGCAATGAATTACAAAGACATACACTTCATACAACGCATCGGACTAATTAAGATTTGATGACAGTCTATATTGAACCCTTTGTGACGTAATGATTGTGACATCATCATACTCAGGCTGAGCTGATTATGACATCATACGAGGTCAGATGATGGATGGATACTCTGGGAAGCTGAATTACTCGGTAGGTTTCGAAGAGAGATTCATAACCAGCTTGATCATATCTTATCTTCATTGTTGGCATTGTACAATAGAGGAATACAAGGGATCTGTTGCTCAAGTATCTGACATTGTAATCAATGTATGTCAGATGTTAGCCGACGTCACAGTCAAATAATTCAACCCAGTATCAAATGTAATTTAAGCATAAAAAAGATTATGGCATAAGGGCGTAAAAGCGTCTGAAATGTATGTCTTACTTGAACTTACAATTTAATAAATATTGTGTCGAATACTTTGAAACTAATTTGGCTGGGAGCTGTTTCAACATCTCCCAGCCAAATTAGTTTTAAAATATTCAACAGTTTACCTGTATAGTTACCTTGAATGTGGGATTTTGGTAAGTCGGGGTTCAAAGTGAATTCTATTCAAACGTACAAAGTGGCCTGAACTTAATGTTTTGCGAAGACAGGGAAAACAAAAATAATACACAATTTCAAGCTCAGAAGTTTTAAGCTATGTTTATTGTCAAGATTGATCAAGAAAATCCAAAAGATTTTCTCTGTGTGGCCATTTGCAGGCCACAAGATTATTTTTGAAAATTTGCCACTGGAATGGCGGAATTGTTAAATGAGCCAGTGATTCCAGTGGTAAATTTTCAAAGATAGTCTTCACTTAGCCTGCAAATGGACGTTTCTCATGACCATTGCAAGACCATTTTGGCTGGCTAGACAATTAACAAATCTACAGAGAACAGTTACAGAAAATTCTGAGGATTTCCGGGTGGAAACGATTTGGCTGCCAAAGACAGGGCTGTCGAAATTGAAAATGTGCGTAACCCATCTTGGGGTTAAGCAAATCTGTTTGAGGTAACCCAATTTGGTGATGCGTAACAATTTTTTATGTATTTATGTATGAAATGTAACCACTTTAAAGGAAACCGCGGGAACTGAAAACAAGTTGCATTAGAAATATTTGGGTTACGTCAATTACGCCTGAAAGATTCTTAGATGGAAAGAATGTGAAAAGAATGCCATAAAATTCCAGCATTATTAGCTCACCTGGCCAGATGGGGGTAGGCTTCAGAACTTGTATACAAAATTTTAATTGGTCAAAATTTTCGGCGGACATCTCGAATTTTCCAAAAAATGTCGGGAAATTGTTTAAAATACTACTACTCATTAACTGCTTAAGCAATTTCAACCAGACCTCGCTGGAAGGATACTAGGCTGGTAGGTTTCAAAACAAGCAATACATAATTTTGATTGGTCAATTTTTCTGGTGACCATCTTGGAGTTTCTGAAAAATGGCGGGAAATCATTTAATTTGCTATTCCTCATTAATTGCTTGAGCAATTTCAACTAGACTTGGCTGGAAGGATACTAGGCTTGTAGATTTCAGAACTTCTATACAGAATTTTGATTGGTCCAATTCTCCAGCGGTCATCTTGGATTTTCAGAAAATTTTGGGGGAATCAGTTAAAAGGCTACTCCTGATTAACCGCTTGAACAAGGTCAAGCAATCTTGGCTGGAAGGACCCTAAAGTGGTATGCTTCAGAGCTTGTATGCAGAATTTTGATTGGTCTATTTGTTCGTTGGCCATCTTGAATTTTCTGAAAAATGGCTGAAAATCGTCTACTCATTAACTACTTGGACGATTTTAAACAGACTGGCTGGAACGAGCCTAGGGCGGTAGGCTTTAGAACTTGCATATAGAATTTTAATTGGTCAATTTTTCCGGCAGCCATTTAGCTCATTAACTGCTTGGCCGATTTCAACCAAACTCTGAGCTGGAAGAACCCTCGGCCAGCACACTTGAGAACTTGTATACAGAATCTTGAAGGCTTGATTTTTACGTTGGCCATCTTGGATTGTCCAAAATGTAAATTCATATAAAATACTACTCATTAATCGCTTGGGCAATTTCAACCAAATTTGGGTAGAAGGATTCTATTGTCGTAGCCTCTAGATACTGTACTCAGAATTTTTACAGGTCAATGTTTTGGCAGCAATATCTGATTTTCTGAAAGTTTTCCTGAACCATTTAAAAACGGTACTCCTTCAATCGTAAACAAAACTTGGGTGCAATGATCCTATGAAAGTAGGCTTCAACATATTAAACGAGAGTCCTGATTGGTAAATTTTTGGTGGTCATCTTGGATTTCTGAAAATCATCCATCATATCTGTTTAAATGCAAATGGATTAAATGCCAATGGTCCAGGTGAGCGCCACAGGCCCTAGGGCCTCTTGTTGTTCTGGATATGGGAAAGTTAGTAAGGTTTCTAAAACTAAAAATAAATTGGTATGGCCTTCTAAGCTAGAAATGGATCCCTGCATTCATGTAGAGGCTTGAAAAAGTATTAAATAATATTGAAACTAATATCTCGCGGCCATGTGAGTAACATGAGCCATAGCTTCAGTAAATCACGAGTCTGAAATTTTGTAAACTGTTTGACTGCTGCAAGCCACCAGGCAATAATTTCAATGGTCAATAAGTCGGGACCTGCTGAATATTTTGAAAACAATTTGACTGAAAGTTGTTGGTGGCTTTGCCACCAACAATTCAGTCAAATTGCTTTCAAAATAATCAGCATACACGCATCCAGAGTTAAACCCCATGGAAAATGTAGTCCGCAGAAATCCAGCAACCAGACAGTTATACCTACATGTAGCGAATAATCTTAAGCGACCCCGCACAACTCAAACTTTGTGTACCATTCATACCTTTGTCAGGCTTTCGACATCCGTCAGTACCCACTAAGCATCATTAGTTAGGACATGATCTCCGTGGACCAATCTAACATATTTGTGAGGTCATAATCGTTTCTATATAATTTAGCTAAAATTGATTTTTTGCTCTTTTTCAGGAAAATGTGGAGTATGTATTTTTAGTTATATTCACATTAGAAGCTGTCATGAAGATATTCGCGTACGGATTCCTGTTGCATCCTGGTGCCTATCTACGAAATGGATGGAATATATTAGATTTTTTAATTGTAGTTATAGGGTGAGTAATGGATGGAATATATGAGATGTTACAATGGAGCATTCCAGTGTATCCACCAATAGTATGACGTCATAATTCCACTATGTGACGTGTAGGATGATGTCATATACATGTAGGCTTGCACGATTATCCGATATAAAAAAATTACGATTTTTTTTTTCACCCACAATTTTTTATATGATTTTGAAAAAAATCAAAATATCACGAAAATTGTACTGTCACTGTATTCTGCATATTTTTCATGTGTTTGTAGCATAGCCATCTATTATGACAAGCTGTTCAAATTATTTCCAAACCAACATCTTTGCGAGATGGGTGGGCTTATATTAGGAATACATGTAGGTCAAGAAAAGGTTGAAGTTCTTTCTTTAAAATTGTTTTAAAAGGGACAACAATCCGGAAATTGAACGCAATTTACCAGTACAATGTCTTGCCACCATACTGTATACCTCAAAACAATGATCGTGTGAGTGAAATTATTACTGTTAAAATTTGACTAAAGGGCGCAGTTTTTTGTCATATTACATGTTCTAGGAAGGGGGTCCTATAATCGAGTACAGTCTTTCAGCACATTTTTTTTCTCAAGTTTCCTAAAAAAAGAATGATAGCATGATGATAGCATGGAAATTGAACGCATTTTTGCACGGTACAAATTCTCACCGCCTTAAGACTATGTTTAATGTATGCCTCAAAACATATCTTCGCGGAAGTGAAATTATTAATTTGGAGTGCCTAAATACTGTTCCATTATTGATTTTTTCTTAAGAGAAATATTATTTCTCTGTTCTGATTGGATAAATTCGCCCGTATAAGCCAATGAAAATAGAGAATGGCAGATATTACAAGAATTCTAGTAAACACAACTGCTGATCTTACCGCATTCCTAATATCACATAATTTCCATATTTTCTAGGCGAGATTTTATTTCAAAAGTAGCATTGCTTTTGATGTAATAAACGATCTTTTTTTAAAATACGCAGTATTTCGGCTGTCCCATTAATAATTTCACTTCCACGATGATATTTTTGAGGCGTACATTAAACATAGTGGTACGGCGGTAAGCATGCGTATGGAAATTGCGTTCAAGTTTCGTGGTAGGTTCTATATGAGTTTTAACCATTTTAGAGAATGGATTTCAATTTCTATGCGTCCTTTCTATGAGTATAAGGATTTTTGGGGAGGCTACAAGCTAGCGTCCTTTCCTCGAATAAAAACGGTACCTGGAATGGTATAAATATTGTATATTTCTTAATAAGCATGGTTTATGAAATCAAAATTAATCATAAACTTGACAATAAATGGCGTCGCGAAGATATAGGTGAACTATCCGAGATGTTTCTGAAGGCTAACTCTTATTAGTAAAATATTTAAATCATGTGATATTGCTCTCTCTCCTGATGTTGGAGGCGAGAGGTAGTGCGTTCACAAATGTGATAGCTGAGTGAGACGGTATACACACATTAGCCTGCATGGTGAACTATCCAAGATGTTTCTTCTTCTTTTCGATCGCTGGTATCACACTTGGAGAGCTGTTCTCAAGATGAAATCTGTGGTTTTCTGCAGTTCTTCCACAGGCCCATACAGCTTTTCAAGAAAAGAGATTGACAAAGACCAGATCTCATCTCTCAGCAGCTGATACGTACTGCAACATTGAAGTATGTGCTCTGTGGTCTGTTCTGCTTCTCCACAAGGACAAGCGGGCGATGTCGTAAGGTGGAACCGCCTGTACATGTGTTGGTTTAGTCTGTTATGTCCAGTTCTGAGACGAAAAATGGCCACTTGCTCTGGCCTCGAGAGATGATGGTAGGCATCTTCTGATTGAGGTGTTCTATAGAGTGACTTGATGATAGTCTTCATCTCTGTATGGGTAACCATGTTTTCTGTCTGATTCTCTTCTGCACCCACCTTTGCCATCTTGTCTGCTTCCTCATTTCCTTGGACTCCACAGTGTGAGGGGATCCACTGCAATGCTATCCGAAAGCATTTGATGGTTTGTAGTGCTTCTTCAAGTTGTGGCAGCTTGCCTTTGGTGATAGCCTCAAGGACTGAGCGGGCATCAGATAAAAAGACAATCTGTGCAATAGGGTCTGCTGTTCTGCTGATGGTATTAGCTGCATGAACCAGTGCTTCGACTTCAGCTCTGTAGTTTGTGCAGTGTTTGCCTGTCAGTATTGCAGCTGACTCATGTTGTCCGTTTGGATACTGTATGTGCAGTCCGGCACCTCCGCTCCTAATTGCATCTTTGGCTGATCCATCTGTGTAGATCCTTATCCATGTCTCCTGAGGGTACATTTCTTCCATGATGGCTAGTGTCAGGGCCTGCTTGCTCACATCACTGTGTTCATCTTTGGTTGTGAGATGAGGTACTGTGGTGCGAATAGCTATGCTCTCTAGTTTGTTTTCCCAGGGTGGAGGATCAAGGGTGTGGTTTGGGTCTTCTATTTGTGCTGGCAACATTTCTTGGTTTTTCCGTTGAAGTGCTTTTATCTCTTTCACAAAACTTGATCTTTTAAGTCTTCCTGATGACAGCTGTGCTTGCCTGATCTTCATCGGGTGGTTGTTGAACGATTTGAACTTTGCAGCTTGGATCAGTACTTTGCATTCCCTTCCTTTGCTAAGTGGGGGAATGCCTGCTGTCTGTTCCATTTTTTCTATTGGTGTTTATCTCATTCCACCAGTGATGATGCGCAGTGCCTGGTTTTGTACTCTGTCGAGTTTCTGTTGATGAGATTTAGCTGCTGTCATCCATGAGCTGGATCCATACTCAAGGTGTGGTCGTACGGCACCTAGGTAGATGATCTTGAGGATCCTTTCATTGGCACCCCACTTTGTTCCTGCCAGCTTCCTCATGATGTTTAGCTTTCTTCTGGCATTTGCCTCTGCGTTTTGGATGTGCTCCTTCCATGTTAATCTTCAGTCATAGGTGACTCCCAGATATGTCTGCTGGTCCTCGTATTTGAGTGGAGTACCGCCCAGTGTCAGATTGCCAACCTTGGTTTTGGTGGACAGTGAGAATAGCATGGCTGATGATTTTTCTTTGTTGATGGTAATACACCAGCGATTGGCCCAAGCTGTAATTCTGTCCACGGCGAGCTGCATTCTGTACGTGGCAGTCATTGTGTACTCCTCGGTGCACCAGAGTACGAGGTCATCTGCATAGAGGGCTGCTTGGATCTCATTGGGCAGCTCTGCTACAATGGCATTAATGAAGAGTATGAACAGAGTTGGTGATAATACTCTGCCTTGTGGCACCCCTTGTCTCAGCAATACATTCTGTCCAGATTGTCCATCCACCAGCACCCTAGCTCTGCGATTGTGTAGGTATGACTTGGTCCATCGTAACATGTTGCCACCGATGGCTGTGCACCGGAGTTTCACGAGGAGGCCATCCTTCCATTAATTCCTACCTTGTCAAATGCCTTCTGCAGATCGATAAAGGCAGCTAGCATCACCTTCTTGGCTTGAAAGGTGTCCTCTATGACCTGTGCAAGATGTGTTGTTTGATCTTCTGTGCTCCTGTATCTTCTGAAGCCGGCCTGCTCTGAAACTATAATGTTCTCTGACTCCAGGTACCACTGCAACCGCTGGTTGACGATGCGCTCCATGGTCTTGCATATGCAGCTTGTAAGACTGATAGGACGGTAGCTCAGCACTTTCGTCTTGTTCTTCCCTTTTTTCAGAATAGGAGTCATTCTGGCTTCCTTCCAGCACTGAGGAACCTCTCCATTGGTCCAACTGAGATTAAAGATTTCTAGCAACTTGCGGAGAGATGCATTACCAAGGTGTTGGATCATTTCATTCGTAATGCCATCAGGCCCGGGAGATTTCTTCTTCAATAGGCGGATAGCCTTCTTCAGTTCTGCTAAACTAATGTCAACTTTCATTGCATCGTCAGTGTTGGTGTCTGTTCTTTCCTTTTGCTCTTTTCTAACCTCTTTGACGCATTCGTGGTATAGAAATGTTGCTTTCTTTTGCATATGCCTTCGCAAAGGCATCTGCAGCCATCTTTCCTGACGGTGTTTGTCCATCTTCTTCAAGAGTAATCTTCTCTCCCCCGACACCCTCATCATTCAGTGCTTTAGTCAGTCTCCATGGCTTTGTGGTGTCTCTCTCTAAATTAAACCCTGCCGTCTTTTCCCTCCAGCTTCTTCTTTTGGCCTCCAGCCTCTTCTTTTGGCCTCCAGCTTGGTCTTTAGATACCTGGCTTTAGTTTGTTGTAGCGTGAAGTGGTTTTCATGACAGGGATTACCCTCTGCATCTTCTCTGGCCTTGTCTAGTTTATCATGTGCTGCTTGCATTTCTGTTGTCCAGTAGGGGCGGTAGTTTTTCCTGAACCCTCGAGGAATCGCTTCGTGCAATTTGCCTTTTTGTAGTTCCACCTTGGATGTTGAGATGAACTTGTTGAAATACTTCCAGAAAGAGAGAGGAGGACTGGGCAATGGTCGCTTCCTCCTAACTGCCATCCGACCACTCTACTGAGGTTTCTGTGAATGTCTTCTGTACAAAATGCCACGTTCGGCGTTGTTGGGCGCGAGTAGAAAGTAGGCTGATCTGTGGGATCGTTGACAAGTAAAAGGTGCTTTTCATCTTGCCATGCTTCAATGTCTTCTCGTTTATCAAGTGTTCTGTATCCCCAGCTCTGGGACTGGCTATTAAAGTCTCCCGCAATGAGGAAGTGGCAGTCCGGGACCTGGATTGTGCCAAGTGATAGATTCTTGTCATTAGGGCAGTAATAATTGACAATGTCAATCACAGAGTTGCTGGTTGTTACCTTGATCTTGATATATTCTGCCTCTTCCATAAAGGTTTTGATCTGGCTGGCGTTCATGCTGTTTCGGACCAAGGTGATCACCCCGCCTTTCTTTCTTCCTATTCGATCACACCGGAAAATCTGGTAACCTCTGATCTTAAATGGGTTTCCTTCTTGCAGGTGTGTCTCTTGGATGCAACAGGAACTGTTTCGAGCTCTGATTTCTTGTTGGTAACCCCTTCTGTGTTCCAGTGCATGATGTTGATACTGGGGTTCTCTTTGGGTTTGGTCTTCTCTTTCGGTTGGCCAGTAGCTCTCCATCCTCATCCCCTGGCTCCACAAGACGAGTTGATGGGCCCTCCAGTAGCTGAGGGTGGGCTCCTTCGAGGCGTGGAGCCCGGCGCTGCACCGGCCTGGTGAATCCTCACAGGGCGAGCACCATTTTGGTTGATTCGATTTCATCATTTCATTAGCGTTGTGCATAATGCTCTGGTTAGCCCCTCCAAATGTCTGGATTTACACCCAGTGGGTTACACCCCTGCGCCACGTTGAGGCTGAGTATATAGTCTTAAACAGGGGCAAGATGTTTCTGAAGGCTGACTATTATTAGTAAACGGGTACTCGGTAAATGCGGATCAGATCTAAACATTAGATATCTATGGATCTAAAGTGCATTCCTAATATCACTTGATTTGTTCATTTTCACAAAGACGATATGAAAAGTTTTGGATCAATTTTGATGTAATAAATGATGATTATAACAGAGTACATAATATTTAGGTTGTCCAATGTAATAATTTCACTCCCGCAATGATGGACAGGGTATACATTAAGCCAAGGTGTAAGGCGTCAAAAATTTATACCAGGAAATTGTGTCCTATTTTCATGTTATTAACGATCATTCTTTAAGCATCTTGGCGACTGGATTTAAAGTAGAAGTCATATTCGGTTAAAACTGATATGAAAACTCATAGCGAAGCCGAGATGTCTATGTAAGCCAAACAGTACAGTGCAACTCAGCGTAAAACCAATTCACCCCGTGAATTCATATACCATAAAATAGGCTATACAATATATCAAAATATTGCGATTTTCTAACCACGATATATCGCGATACCTAGGTCAATATCGTGCAAGCCTAATGTCATAATCAATTACGTCATGAATGACGTAGCTAAGTTTGCCACGAATGCGTAATTGATGACGGACTAAATGTTGTTGTACGAATTGTATGGCTTTACTATTTAATAAGCATTCTGTTGAATATTTTGAAACTGATTTGACTGGGTGCTGATCCCTATAGGGATCAATCATGCAGACTGGTGATTCTTTTATAATTAGTTTTTCTCATGTTTCCAAAACCAATTCAGAAACATTATCAGTAAGTAAGAAATGTTCTGTTGAATATTTTGAACATAATTGGATTGGAAGACATTGTCTTCCAATCCAATTATGTTCAAAATATTCAACAGTATGAAATATTTTATTTTGTTCTGCAAACAAATTTTTTTCTTCAGGGTACTGCAGTGCGTTAAAATATATATCGATATCGTGTCCAAATGTTAAAAGAAATCCTGGTGGCGACATGGATCTGAACACAGACTTATTGATGTCAATGAAAAGATGCATCAACCTGTTGAATATTTTGAAATTAATTTGACTGGACATTATTTCTAGGCAGCAATTGTATCCAGTCAAAGTACAGCACTGCTTAGAAATAACTTAATATAAATTGCGACTGAATCGGGATTAAAATGAAACTAAGATGCGTCTGAATTTTATTCACACGCAAATCATCTGAAACGAGCCCGTGACTAGTACGTGGTGACTCACAATGTTGAGAGAAATATTGGTGGTTGTTTAACATGGCTAAGCACACTTATACAGCTTGGTATAGCTGTTGCTGCCTAGCTGTTGCTGCCTAGCTGTTGTTGCCTAGCTGTTGCTGCCTAGCTGTTGTTGCCTAGCTGTTGCTGCCATAGGCCATATAGGCAGCAACATCTTCCAGTCAAAGTAATTTAAAAATAGTGAACATGTCACCATAAATCTGTGGTGATTTTCCAATGTTTGCAGTTTAGCATTGTAAGAAATCACGATCCTGCATCGAATCGTGATATATCGAAATATCGAAAAATTGCACGCCTAGTTAGATTATAGCTTTTTTATGTCTCGATTGGATAAAGTTTAACATGTAGTTTAATCGAGAACTGCGAAATGTCCCTTGTTCCATTAATCTCGATTGTTTTAATTTCACTCAAAATGAGCGCAATATGTGTAATTAAAATCATGCCGCCATTTGCAACAAGGGAATCCACATCTGTGTTCTCGTGAGATCTATGCTAGTGAGTGAGATAGCGTACATGTACATTGTATTCTTGTCTCAGTTGAGAGCAACATCCACTGGTACTCTCAAATAAATTCGCATGATAAAACGAATATCTCAGGAATTTGGCATTTATTGTTTAAAAATTTGTATCCGAAAGAGCATTTGTAAAATGGTGTACTCGGCCGAGTCGTCATCTAATTATCATAATGTCATCAAGTCGCGCCAAACTCATGAAACAATCATCTAGGGCAACATCTGAAGCAAGTTTGTCCGAGGGAATGTGTTTAACATTTCTTTAATATGATTATTTTTCAGTCTTATTAGTACATTGTTAACCTTAGCACAAACGGGCAAAGATTCCTTTGATGTGAAAGCCTTACGAGCATTCAGGGTGCTTCGACCATTACGACTGGTGTCTCGGGCACCAAGTAAGTAAATGATATTCACGCTTAAACCGTTAGCCCTTTAGTGGTCAAGCTTGTCAAATTTACCCTTTGCATGGTCCTGAGGAATGGCCATTTGCGGGGCGTTAGAATACTATTTCTGAAAATTTATCACGGTAAAGCCTGGATCGATGACCGAGCTTGTCATTCCAGTGATGAATTTTCAGAAATGGTCTTCACTCAGCCGGCAAATGGTTATTACCTGAAGAAAAATGTAAATTAAAAAAAATAGTCTTAATGGGTTAAAGCTGACCAATCATGCTAATGATTCAGTATTAGCCATTTCACCAACAAATACTTGAAAAAGTATATTCTTTATGATATAAAACTTATTCTGTTGAACATTTTGAAATTAGTTTGACTGGCTTCCAGTTATATTAATTTCAAAATATTTAAAGTTTTGGATAGTTGCCATGAAATTGAGATATGGGGAATTCATAGGTGAAAGGGTTTCCCCCCTCCATGTACGTATAAAAGTGTTGTTGATACATTTCCTTTTTGGTGAATGTATTTTGAGGGCAGATTTTTAAGCGGGTTCGTATTGTGTGATTGTGCTTGCCGTCCATCCGTGCGTGCATCCATCCATCCGTGCAGATCTCGAAGAGTTTTGTACCTACACTCACAATTTTATTTCAGCAGATGTGTTAGGGATAGACGAAGTGTCATGATTCTGTTTCGGCAAAATCCGCCCCTATTTTCCAGAGTTATCTCCCATGAAAATCTAAGATTCGACTAAATTTTCTTGTCCAGAGCAGATCTCGAAGTGTTTTGAACCTACTCTCACATTTTTAGCTCACCTGGCCAGAATGGCCAAGTGAGATTATGGCATGGCAACCATCCGTCCGTCCATCCATCCATCCGTCAACTTTTGCTTAAAAACGCTACTCCTCATTAACCGCTTGGCGGATTTCAACCTAATTTGGCTGAAAGGTCCCTATGGGCGTAGGCTTCAGAACTTATATACAGAATTTTAATTGGTCAATTTTTTCGGCGGCCATCTTGAATTTTCCAAAAAATGCGGGAAATCGTTTAAAGCGCTACTCATTAACTGCTTGCCCCTGTTTAAAACTATATGCTCAGCCTCAACGTGGCGCAGGGGTGTAACCCACTGGGTGTCAATCCAGACATTTGGCGGGGCTAACCAGAGCATTATGCACAACGCTAATGAAATGACAATTGGAGATCGATCAACCGAAATGGTGCTCGCCCTGTGAGGATCCGCCAGGCAGGTGCAGCGGCGGGCTCCATGCCTCGAAGGAGCCCACCCTCAGCTCTGGAGGTCCCATCAACTCGTCTTGTGGAGCCAGGGGACGAGGATGGAGAGCTACTGGCCAACCGAAAGAGAAGACCAAACCCAAAGAGAACCCCAGTATCGACATCACTGGAACACAGAAGCGGTTACCAACAAGAAATGAGAGCTCGAACAGTTCCTGTACAAAAACAACATTGATATCTGCTGCATCCAAGAGACACACCTGCAAGAAGGAAAACCATTTAAGATCAGAGGTTGCCAGATTTTCCGGTGTGATCGAAGAGGAAGAAAGAAAGGCGGGGTGATCACCTTGGTCCGAAACAGCGTGAACGCCAGCCGGATCAAAACCTTTATGGAGGAGGCAGAATATATCAAGATCAAGGTAACAACCAGCAACTCTGTGATTGACATTGTCAATTATTACTGCCCTAATGATAAGAATCTCTCACTTGACACAATACAGGTCCCGGACTGCCACTTCCTCATTGCGGGAGACTTTAATAGCCAATCCCAGAGCTGGGGATACAGAACACTTGATAAACGAGGAGAAGACATTGAAGCATGGCAAGATGAAAAGCACCTTTTACTTGTCAATGATCCCACAGATCAGCCTACCTTCTACTCGCGCCGGTGGCACTCGACAACAACACCAGACTTGGCATTTTGTACAGAAGACATTCACAGAAACCTCAGTAGAGTGGTCGGATCGCAGTTAGGAGGAAGCGACCACCGCCCAGTCCTCCTCTCTTTCTGGAAGTATTTCGACAAGTTCACCTCAACATCCATGGTGGAACTACAAAACGGCAAATTGGAGTTTGTTCGGCATTTGTTCCAATGAGCTTACCCAAAATATAGCAGTAGAAGGGAGAAACATCAACAATGTGGTCAAGGAATTTAATTCAAGTATCTTCAAAGCTGCCACCGAAGCGACCCCTCGAGGGTTCAGGAAAAACTACCACCCATACTGGACAACAGAACTGCAAGCAGAACATGATAAATTAGACAAGGCCAGAGAAGATGCAGAGGGTAATCCCTGTCATGAAAACCACTTCACGTTACAACAAACTAAAGCCAGGTATCTAAAGACCAAGCTGGAGGCCAAAAGAAGAAGCTGGAGGGAAAAGACGGCAGGGTTTAATTTAGAGAGAGACACCACAAAGCTATGGAGACTGACTAAAGCACTGAATGATGAGGGTGTCGGGGGAGAGAAGATTACTCTTGAAGAAGATGGACAAACACTGACAGGAAAGATGGCTGCAGATGCCTTTGCGAAGGCATATGCAAAAGAAAGCAACATTTCTATACCACGAATGCATCAAAAAGAGGTTAGAAAAGAGCAAAAGGAAATAACAGACACCAACACTCACGATGCAACGAAAGTTGACATTAGTTTAGCAGAACTGAAGAAGGCTATCCGCCAATTAAAGAAGAAGAAATCTCCCGGGCCAGATGGCATTACGAATGAAATGATCCAACACCTTGGTAATGCATCTCTCCGCAAGTTGCTAGACATCTTTAATCTCAGTTGGACCAATGGAGAGGTTCCTCAGTGCTGGAAGGAAGCCAGAATGACTCCTATTCTGGAAAACATGGAGGAGCAAGATGAAAGTGGTGAGCTACCGTCCTATCAATCTTGCAAGCTGCATATGCAAGACCATGGAGCGCATCATCAACCAGCGGTTGCAGTGGTACCTGGAGTCGGAGAACATTATAGTTTCAGAGCAGGCCGGCTTCAGAAGATACAGGAGCACAGAAGATCAAACAACACATCTTGCACAGGTCATAAAGGACACTTTTCAAGCCAAGAAGGTGATGCTAGCTGCCTTTATCGATCTGCAGAAGGCATTTGACAAGGTGTGGAAGGATGGCCTCCTCGTGAAGCTCTGGCGCACAGGCATCAGTGGCAACATGTTCCGATGGACCAAGTCATACCTACACAATCGCAGATCTAGGGTGCTGGTGGATGGACAATCTGGACAGAATGTATTGCTGAGACAAGGGGTGCGACAAGGCGGAGTATTATCACCAATTCTGTTCATACTCTTCATTAATGACATTGTAGCAGAGCTGCCCAATGGGATCCAAGCAGCCCTCTATGCAGATGACCTCGTACTCTGGTCCACCGAGGAGTAGACAACGACTGTCACGTACAGAATGCAGCTCGCCTTGGACAGAATTACAGCTTGTGCCAATCGCTGGTGTATTACCATCAACAAAGAAAAATCATCAGCCATGCTATTCTCACTGTCCACCAAAACCAAGGTTGGCAATCTGACACTGGGCGGTACTCCACTCGAGTACGAGGACCATCAGACATACCTGGGAGTCACCCATGACAGAAGATTAACATGGAAGGAGAACATCCAGAATGCAGAGGCAAAGGCCAGAAGAAAGCTAAACATCATGAGGAAGCTGGCAGGAACAAAGTGGGGTGCCAATGAAAAGATCCTCAAGACCATCTACCTAGGTGCCGTACGACCACACCTTGAGTATGGATCCAGCTCATGGATGACGGCAGCTAAATCTCATCAACAGAACCTCGACAGAGTACAAAACCAGGCACTGCGCATCATCACTGGTGGAATGAGATCAACACCAATAGAAAAAATGGAGCAGACAACAGGCATCCCCCCACTTAGCAAAGGAAGGGAATGCAAAGCACTGATCCAAGCTGCAAAGTTCAAATCGTTCAACAACCACCCGATGAAGATCAGGCAAGCACAGCTGTCATCAGGAAGACTTAAAAGATCAAGTTTTGTGAAAGAGACAAAAGCACTTCAAAGGAAACACCAAGAAATGTTGCCAGCACAAATAGAAGACCCAAACCACACCCTTGATCCTCCACCCTGGGAAAACAAACTAGAGATCATAGCTATTCGCACCACAGTACCTCATCTCACAACCAAAGATGAACACAGTGATGTGAGCAAGAAGGCCCTGACCCTAGCCATGCTGGAAGAAATGTACCCTCAGGAGACATGGATAAGGATCTACACAGATGGATCAGCCAAAGATGCAATTAGGAGCGGAGGTGCCGGACTGCACATACAGTATCCAAACGGACAACATGACTCAGCTGCAATACCGACTGGCAAACACTGCACAAACTACAGAGCTGAAGTCGAATCACTGGTTCATGCAGCTAATACCATCAGCAGAACAGTAGACCCTATTGCACAGATGTCTTTTTATCTGATGCCCGCTCCGTCCTTGAGGCTATCACCAAAGGCAAGCTGCCACAACTTGAAGAAGCACTACAAACCATCAAATGCTTTCGGATAGCACTACAGTGGATCCCCTCACACTGTGGAGTCCAAGGACATGAGGAAGCAGACAAGATGGCAAAGGTGGGTGCAGAAGAGAATCAGACAGAAAACATGGTTACCCATACAGAGATGAAGACTATCATCAAGTCACTCTATAGAACACCTCAATCAGAAGATTCCTACCATCATCTCTCAAGGCCAGAGCAAGTGACCATTTTTCGTCTCAGAACTGGACACAACAGACTAAACCAACACATGTACAGGCGGTTCCACCTTACGACATCGCCCGCTTGTCCTTGTGGAGAAGCAGAAGAGACCACAGAGCACATACTTCAATGTTGCAGTACGTATCAGCTGCTGAGAGATGAGATCTGGCCTTTGTCAACCTCTTTTCTTGAAAAGCTGTATGGGCCTGTGGAAGAACTGCAGAAAACCACAGATTTCATCCTGAGAACGGCTCTCCAAGTGTGATACCAGCGATCGAAAAGAAGAAGAAGATTAACTGCTTTGACAATTTCAACCAGGCTTAGCTGGGAGATAGTACGCTGGTATGTTTCAGACCTTGTATATAGAATTTTGATTGATCAATTTTTCCGGTGGCCATCTTGGATTTTCTGAAAATTTCTGGAAACCACTTAAAAGCCTACTCGATAACCATTGGGCCGATTTCAGTGAAACTTTGATGAAATCATGAAAGAACCTTAGCGTGGTATCCTTCAGAACTTGTATACAGAATTTTGATTGGTCAATTTTCTGGTGGCCATCTTGAATTTTCCAAAAAATGGCAGGAAATTGTTTAAAACGCTACTCCTCATTAACTGCTTGAGCAATTTCAACCAGACTTAACAGGAAGGATACTATAGGCTGGTAGATTTCAGAACATGTATACAGAATTTTGATTGGTCCATTTTTCCAGTGGCCATCTTGGATTTTCTGAAAATTTTGGGAAATCAGTTAAAAGGATACGCCTCATTAACCGCTTGAACGAGTTCAAGCAAACTTGTCTGGAAGGACGCTAAAGTGCTATGCTTCAGAGCATCTGTATAGAATTTTGATTGGCCAATTTATTTGGTGGCCATCTTGAATTTTCCGAAAAATTACTGAAAATCATCTACTCATTAACTACAAGTATTTGTGTGATTTCAACCAGACTGGTCAACCAAACTCAGCTGGAAGAACCCTAGGCCCATTTATCGGAAAGCAGTTAAAAGGCTACTCCTCATTAACCGCTTGGCGATTTCAATCAAACTCAGCAGGAAGAACCCTTGGCCCGTACGCTTCAGAACTTGTATATGACGGCTTGATTTTGATGGAGGCCACTTGGGTTTTCCGATAAATGGGAATTCATGTGAAATTCTACTTATTAATCGCTTGGGCAATTTCAACCAATTTTGGCTGGAAGGATCCTGTTGTCGTAGCCTCTAGAAATTCTATTCAGAATTTTAATAGGTCAATGTTTTGGCAGCAATCGCTGATTTTCTGAAAGTTTTCCGGAACCATTTAAAATGGGTGTACTCCTTCAATCAATAACCCGATTTCAACAAAACTTGGGTGTAATGATCCTATGACAGTAGGTAGGCTTCAACATATTAAACGAGTCTTGATTGGTCAATTTTCTGGTGGCCGTCTTGGATTTTCCGAAAATCATCCATCATGTCTATTTAAATGCAAATGGTTTAAATGCCAATGGTCCAGGTGAGCGCCACAGGCCCTTGGGCCTCTTGTTTTGTTCATCAGATGTTTTAGGGATAAACGAAATGTCATTTATCAAAGACAAACTATACACATTTAGCATTCCTCAAACAAGTATGCTTGTGGGCGTATGTTGAGTTTCACTAAAATTCTTGTTGGACATTAAACCCCTCTTATGTCACCTTAACTTCTTAATTGTCAAACCAGCCAAAATAAGATAAGCAGTAGTCTTGAGTAATGTCCATGTGCAGAACAAGAGAAGACTATTTTTTTTGAAAATTTAACACTGGAATGACTGGCTGGATAACTGAGTCAGTCACTACAGGGGTAAATGAAAAACCCCACATCTCTTGGCCTGGAAACGGATGCACTTTTGAGCCCTGTAATTGGCCACGCCGGCCAAAAACATCCTCCATTTGCAGGACAATAGAAATCTTTTTTAATTTATAAATTTTAGTTGTAAACAAAAATATTTTTCTCTTGTTCAAAATATTGAACAGAACATTTCTTACATCGTGTTCAAGATTGTACTAACTAACATGTTTCTATCTTTGTCTGGTAAAGTACATGTTAACATATTTCTAATGACTGTACTGTATGTTTCAGGTTTACAAGTGGTCTTGAATGCCATTCTCAGAGCCATGGTGCCTTTATTACACATTGCACTCTTAGTCATATTCGTCATCATTATTTATGCCATTGTTGGATTAGAATTGTTTGTAGGAAAGCTCCATTCCACGTGCTATTTCCGGGAGTCAGGTGAGGAGAATAAGCTTACGTAACCCATCATGTCACTAACAATATATACATTCCCATTCAAACGGTCGCTAAATGATCCAGACTGCAGGGGGGGGGGGGGGGGGTGGGGGGGGGTGCTGGGCGGTGTGTGTGGGGTGTCGGACTGGTGGGCGGGTGACAGAGTGGTTTCGGATTCCGGATGATAACTCTGTTATCGTTTGTCGGATCGCTTTTAAGCTTCATAGGCTGGTTGAATTAGGTCTGGGGAAGAAACCTATCAAAATCGACGATGATTCGAAATCCAAGATGGCTGCCAGCCTCTGTCGGCCATCTTAAAAATTGGTTTCTAGATGATAACTCCATTAACGTTTATCGGATCACTTTAGGGTAGTTGGACTAGGTCTGGGGAAGAAATCTATCGAAATTGACAATGATCCGAAATTCGAGATGTTGTTTTCCACATGATAACTCCGTTTACTGTTTATCGGATCGCTTTGAAACTTCATAGAAACTTCATTTGGTTGAACGATATATAGGTCTGGAGAAGAAACGTATCGAAATTGACAATGATCTGAAATTCAAGATGACCGCCAGCCACAGGCTGCCATCTTAAAAATTAGTTTACCTCCTTGACAGTTTAACGCATCGCTTTGAAACTTCAGAGGATGACTAGTCTGGGTCTGAAGAAAAAATCTCTATTTTCTGATAGCTCTCATGTATTGGTTTGTCATCATGACGGGGTATTTATTATACACCATTTGTGGAGCTCTTGATAACCCTTTAAGCTTCAAATTTATTTAAGAAATATGAAATTTCCTGATAGAAAATGTCCATTTGTAGACGAGAAGATGATTTTTGAAAATTTACAACTTGAAGGACTGGCTCGATTATTGATTAACCATCCAGTTTTCCTGTCATGCCTGTATGTTTACCTTTGAAAATGAGATATGGGGAATTCATTGGTAAAAGGGTTTAGTAGTGGGATTGGGCTAATGGGCAGGTCAATTCATATATGCATGTGTGTTATCTGCACGCTGGTTTTAATCATTGAAATAAAATTGTATTTACCCTTATATCAGACAAAAATGGCTTCTGCAGTGGTCTTGAGAAAAGTCCAGTTGCAGACCAAGAGACGACTATTTTTTTTAATTTACCACTGAAATGACTGGCTCGATGACGGAGCCAGTCATTCCAGTGGTAAATTTTTAAAAATAGTCTTGGTCTGCAATTGATCATTTTCCACGGAAAAATTTGGATTTTCTTGAACAAATTTGAGGGTTAAACGGTTAATTATTTATTATTGTTATTTTCTCTTATATAGGTGAGATGACGAGTGACCCACACCCATGTGGCGGTGGGTATCTGTGCCCGAATGAGACCCAGGAGTGCCTAGAGACGTGGGACGGCCCGAATGACGGCATCACTAACTTTGATAACTTTGGTTTAGCCATGTTGACCGTATTCCAGTGTGTTACTATGGAGGGTTGGACGGATGTTTTATATGATGTAAGTAGTGATTGGGTGGTAAAGTGGTCTTAGTGGGAATGTCCATTTGCTAGCCAAGAGAAAACTACTTTTGAAAACTTACCACTGGAATCCAAGAGAAAACTACTTTTTGAAAACTTACCACTGGAATGCCTGGACCGGTTAACCGAGCCAGTCATTCCAGTGGCAAATTTTCAAAAATAGTATTCTCATGGCCTGTAGATGGACATTCAATAAGTAATTAGTCTGATTATCTTGACCAAATTTAGCCAGTAAAATGTTAAATAAAATCTAAAGAGCTGCTTGACCGATTTCATAATAAAATAAATACATACAGGAAACCTATTTTAAGCCAGTAATTTTGCATTTTACACATTTTTTATGTTTCTTTGTGCAATGATAAGCTTATCACTCATGCCCTGTTCCATTTTTTATGTTTTGTTGAATGAGGATTCAACAAGACGGACTGTGAAATAGGACAAAAGCTAATGTATGAATTTTATACATCTTAACACTTAATGGTGAAATTTAATCATGAAATCTCAATTTTCTCAGAGACATCATAGAAAAGTCAATTTGTGAGCTAAGAGTGAGCTAAGAGAAGACCAATCATTGCCAATGGAATGACTGGCTCGCTTATCGAGCCAGCCATTCTGGTGGTAAAATTTCAAAAATAGTCTCCTGGCCTTCAGATGGATATTTCTCAAGACCACTGAAGAGGGCGATTTGTGCTAATGGAGAAATCTGTTATCATTATCGTCTCATTTCTACAAACCGCCAATATCGTCAAATACCGTCAGTGACGGTATTGACAATTTATATATTGTAATAATTTGATAATAAAGCATTTCATGCGAATTTGACGAGTCTGGTCTCTTCATTTCCGTATTCATGGTAGTCAAAAGCAATAATTTTCGGCACTGTTATTGCCGTAAATATATGTCCATGTGTTATATACATACCCCTATTGTTCTTAGTATAGTTATCCTTCCATGCTCAATTAAATGTTGTTCCAATGAAGACAAGTTAAATCTGAAAATCGTAGTTGCTGACAACGTTGAATACGCAAAATGGCAGCCATTTGTAAAACACAAATAAACTTAACTCAGCCTCGTTTTGATTATATTATTGGAATACCACCTTCGCTTTCCATAGCTGATGACGCGATTGACGTCATTACAAGGCAATAAATAAAACAACGACCATCCAAATACCCTAGCGGGATAAATAAACTCGCTAACTATGACGATAAATTCAAGCGATCTATCTAAACCGGTGAAGCTATAACTGTAATCCCTCTATTCTTCGCTTGTTCAAGAATAATTCACCCACACATGTGTATAAATGTACGCTTGGGTGAGTATTGATCAGTCTATACCAGTAATACCATTAATATGCTGAATGCGCTAAAGGCAGCCGCAATATGAATGAAACAAGCCCAGCTGATTATATTGAAAATGATTTGATTAAAACATATTGCGCCATGACAATAATTTCCAATCAAATTGTCTCCAAAATATTTAGCTAAAATCGGACAAGTTGTTAATAACTAATAACCTCTTAGATCATCTTTTCTAGAAGACAGCTGATCTTATAGGGTGAAATGTGTTGTATTCACTAACTTCATGCTTTCTGGGTCATTGGCTTAGGTGACGATTGCGCCATCGATCTATAGGGCTACGATTTAACCACTTTCAAGATGAATGCAGAGGCTTTATGGAAATATAATTTAAAGGAAATAATAAATAAAGAGCTGATTAGTTTGAAAACCTTATGACCCAAAAGTTGTTACTGACATCGACAGCAATAACTTTGAGTCAAATTGTTTTGAAATAATCTGTATAAATAGCTGATGATTATTTATTTTCACACACTCCGTTAATTCCAGTTTATAGGATGAAGTGTGTGATTGACTTTCATGCCGCAGTCAATAGGTCGACAATGTTCTAACGGGGTGGAATGGGGGCTGGCCGGGCATGTGGGGTTGATTAGTCAATTCCTTATAAAACTTGACCATTTTCAATAATTAACCATTCAGTACCAGAATTTTGCACGTCAAGTATAATAATTTAATCAGTGATCGACGATTCTTATCTACAATTCTACATTCTCTATTTTATTGCTAAAAAAATTCAGGTCATTTTGTTATCTTTATACACGCATACACGCGCGCAGCTGATCGTGTCTTCAGACCTGGTTTGCCCATTAATTGATCATGTGCCTAATTGCGTGGTCTTTCTCGCGGAGCATTCATTATAAGCTTTTAATAGTAATAATAAAAACAGCTGATCGTGAATGCTCCACTAAACACTGCACCCGATTATGACCTGGTTAAAACCAATGAAAGATACTTGATGTTTTTAACCAATCAGATTGGTCCCTTGGGATTTCCCTTGGACATTCCTGTGCACACAGTGACAGAGTTAAGGACTTTTATGCGCATCTTCCTCTTCACAATGACAAAGTAAAACGCAAAAAGGCGAGAAGAAAAAATATTTTATTTGGTGCTGAAACACAAATATAATACAAAGTGTAGGCTTTGTTTGTTTATACATCTAAAAAGGATGCCTATTCATAGATTGGCCATATTAACCCTATCATATCCAAAATTATTCCAAATACCGCGATATTAGTAGTTATCGCGGTATTTTTCACAGATACCGTTATCGTCATGCCAATACCGCCCAGCTTTAATGTAGGCTGACGTCACAATCAAAATGCATAATGATTTGGCATATATGTATATATCTCCATGAACATGGAAGAGTGTGTCGAGTGTACAAATTGTACCGTATCACCCCCATTAGTGGGCCTATGCCTTAATAGAATCCTACCCCCAAACTCAGCAATGTCATTCTCTAGATTTTCTTAGCACTTTGAAAATGGGAAAAAACCCTAATACAAGCCTACCCCCCAAACTCGGCATCTTGGTCCGATAAACTTTATCCAAATATTGGCATTAATAAATAATTCGTCGTTTATTACTTCAAAATTCGTCATAAAAGTTGAAATCCAGACAGGCCAGGCGAGGTAAAAAGGAACTTGAATAGCACGAAAATAGAAAACATTTCACGCTTGAGATTATTTCCATCAGACAACTATGCTTAATATATACTATACCAATAACCATGTGAGTGAAATTATTATGTTCGGCCACATAAAAAGTGTGTTCGCTGTAATAACTATCGTTTATTACATCAAAATTCATCAAATCTAACAAAATGTCGCTGTGAAAAAATGCAAATCATGTGATATCAGGAAACTGCATATAGATTTAGTATTTAGAGCGAGTACTTGGCAGATTGACGGACATGTGGGTTTGGACTCGGAACTCGGAAATTACTATATTGTGTGGCGGTAAACCAGAACTGTACGTTAAATGAGATGGGGATAACAGGTACCTGGTTGATAACTGCATGTTGATATGTATCCTGTCATACAAGGAAGCTGCGATCGCTTTCCAGTGTTTTGCATTCGTGTCTCGCGAGGTTCCCTTCAAAACGGGGTCGAGAATGCACGAAGCCAGGCCTCTATTTTAAATTTTGTCCGTTTTAAATCGTGAATAGTCAACATAATATGATTGAATTCAAGGGCTAATCAAACAATATATCTCAGAATTCTTTTCTAAAAAGATTATCGTGTGAGGAACTCGTAACTCGGTACCTATAATTAGTCTGCTACACGCATGTGTTGGTTTTCTGATGTAATTTCATGGAATCCCGGGAATACCTGTAGACGTCTAACATGGGCTTATTAGAAACCGGTTTGGAGGTTGACTAAAGATTGTTTGTGGAAAACTCCCTAATAGAAGCCTACCCCCTTTTTCAGACATTCTGCTGTGAAATTTCTTATCACTATCCTAATATTTCTAATAGCAGGAATACGGGTATGTCTTTAATGGATTTGGTATTTATCCCCTTAACCATCAAATTTGTTCAAAAAATTTAAATTTTCTCACAGAAAATGTCCATTTGCAGACCAGGAGACTATTTTTGAAAATTTACCACTGGAAGCCGTTTTTTGCTGATATAAGTGTTAAAGGGTTAATAAAAATTATGTTGAATATTTTGAAACTAATTTAACGGAGTGCTGTTGCTGCCATTTGGATATAGATATTTAACACCCTATCTGTATAATTACCTTTAAAATGTGATTCTGGGAAGTCAGTGTTCAACGTATGTGAATCGATTCCCACACATGTATGTATGTATGTATGTATGTATGCATTTATATAGCGCCAATTCCAGAATTAACTGCCCAAAGGCGCTTTACAAAAGTTAAAGCTAATTTAAAATAGTGAAATATGCTTTTTGGAACAAATGGGTTTTTAGAAGAGTTTTGAAAGCCTCAACATTGTTGCTGTTTTGAATGTTGGATGGAAGGTCGTTCCAAAGTTTTGGTCCAGCTATGGAGAAAGCACGCTCTCCAATGACAAGATTGGAATTGGGTACTACGCAGAGTAGCTGTTCACTCGATCTTAGTGCTCTCGGTGCTATTCATCTAGTTATGAGTGATGATAAATACGGTGGGGCTAAGTCATGTAGGCATTTGAACATGAAAAGTGCGACCTTAAATTCGATTCGTTGTTCCACTGGCAGCCAGTGTAGCTCTTTGAGGACTGGTCGAATGTGTTCATGCACTTTTGTTCGGGTTATTAACCGGGCTGCCGTATTTTGTGCTCGTTGGAGACGTTGTAACTGCGATGATGATATGCCTGTGAGAAGAGAATTGCAATTGTCCAGCCTTGATGTAATGGTTGCGTGGACGAGGGTATTGACTGCATTATAGTCTAGCAATTTCCTAATTTTACCGATGTTGCGAGTGTTCAGAAATATAGATTTACAGATCGACGTCACATGGCTTTCCATAGACATAGTATTGTCAAAGACTACGCCAATATTTCTCGCATTAACACTAAAAGGAATGTTGGCGCCACCGATATGAACCGATTCAATTTCTATTTTTGGCCTCAAGGGACGGGAAGCAATCATAATTATTTCTGTCTTTTTCTCGTTGAGTTGCAAAAGGTTGTTTAACATCCAAAGTTTCACATCGCGAATACAGTCCTCCAGAATTTCCCGGGCATTCAATTGGTTGGGTGTGTGAAAAGCTAGATACAGCTGAGTATCATCGGCGTAGAAGTGATAGCTCATTCCACGTGCGTCTAGAAGTCGTCCCAGTGGTGCCGTGTAGATAGTGAATAATATAGGCCCGAGCACAGACCCCTGCGGCACACCAGAGAGCAACTCATACTGAGATGACCTAGCTTCATTTAATGTGATTGTTTGATAGCGACATGTTAAATAGGATTTGAACCAACTCAGTGATGTACCAGATATGCCCAGTTCTGCTAGTCGTGATAGCATAGTTGTATGATCTATCGTATCGAAGGCTGCAGATAGGTCTAGGAGTGTTAATAGCACACACATACGATTGTCCATAGAACATAATATATCGTTCTGCATGCGTAGTAAAGCCGTCTGTGCTATGAAGCTTGCGGTAGGCACTTTGGTACAACTCCCGTAGGTTATTTACTTCTAGGTGATTCTGAAGTCATTCTGCAATCACTTTTTCTAACAGTTTTGATAGATATGTTAGATTCGATACCGGTCGGTAGTTGTTAAGAAGGTTAGAGTCCAGAGATGGTTTTTTGAGCAGTGGTATCACGTTTGCTGATTTAAAGATAGTAGGCACAGAGCCACTCTCCATGGACATATTGATCATATTTGTAATGACTGGTGCAAGGTCGGCGATACAGTCTTTAACCAAGTGTGTGGGTATTGGGTCTAGAATACAGGACTTTTGTGGTGATTTCCTGATTAGTGTTGACACCTCACTGATGGAAGCTGGTCGAAACTCTATCAGAGGACATTCTGATACTGGTACATCGTTCAGAATCTGTACTGAATAATCTGGATGTCTCAAAATGTTTGCACGAATGAGTTCGATTTTTTCAGTGAAAAACTGTCCAAAATTGCCAGCTAGCTCAACTGAATTGCTGTGCTGTGGTAAGGTATTTCGTCTTTTATCTTTGTGAAGGAGCCTGTTGAAAACGGAGAACAGTTTTTTCTGGTCTGCTTTGTGTTCGGACACTAATGTTACACATGTAAAAAGTGTGCCGAGCTTAGCTAGAAAGGGGTGGGGCTTAGCTAGAAATGGGCATGGAATAGCTAGAGATGGGCGGGGAATAGCTAGAAATTGGCGGGGAATAGCTAGAGATGGGCGGGGAATAGCTAGAAATGGGGGGACTAGCTAGAAATGGGCAGAGCTTAGCTAGAAATGGGCGGGGAATAGCTAGAAATGGCTCCTCCCTGAGAATCATCCTATTAGGACAATGTCATAATTTAGGCATAGGTCACCAATTATGAGTGGATCATATCCGCATACACCATGTGAGTTTTTGATGTATTTATTATTTGTAGATAAATGATGCCGTTGGAAACACCTGGCCGTGGATCTATTTCATCAGCCTCATAATCATCGGATCATTCTTTGTACTTAATCTGGTTCTGGGTGTTCTGAGCGGGTAAGTCTCTAAGCGTCAGGTATATAGTACATTCATGAATACTATCATAGCCTGTCATCATCTGTGTTGCTTAACCATTCTTAGTTTGTCATAGCAGTTCAACTGATGCCATGACCAGATGCCACGCGATTAACCTTTTAACACTCGAATTTGTTCAAGAAAATTTGAATTTTCTCAGAAAATGTCTTTCTAGACGAAGAGAGGACTATTTTTGAAAATTTACCAATAGTCATTTCATTGCTAAATTTTCAAAAATAGTCTTGTTCTGCAAATGTACATTTCTCAAGACCACTGCAGAAGCCATTTTTGGCTGATATGAGTGTTATAAAAGTTAAGAGTGAAATAATGAAGACATATTTTAACCCTTCCGTGGTTTGCACGGGTCTCGACGATTGTTCATTTGCAGGTCAAGAGAAGACGATTTTTGAAAATTTATCACTGGAATGGCTGACTCGGTAATCGAGCCAGGATTCCAGTGAAAAAATGTATTGCGTCTGGCTATTGCCTAGTATAAGATATATGCCAGTTAAAAACTTGTTTTTGCAATGTTACCTGAAACAAATTTTCATTTTATTGCAATTTAAGTTAATAATTTAATACTGGAGTATACTAAGTGAAATCATACAGACTTGGAGAACAGTAATGGAGTATTCCAGTTTATCCATCAATCATATGTCATAATCAACTACATGACATGTAGGATGATGTCATGTAATCAATTACATCATCAATGACATAACTAAGTTCATCACAAATGCTTAATTGATGATGGACTAAGCGTTGTTGTACGCATTGTATGTCTCTACTGTTTAATAATGCAACAGCTTACCTGTATAGTTTTCTGGAAATTGATAGCAGGGAGTTCAGGGATTGATCGATCCCAACACGGGCGAAGTTCGGGTGGAGCTTAGCTAAAGATGGTTGGGGCATAGCTAAAACTGGATTCCTCCATTGAACTTAATGACTAGTAATGGCTTGTTCATAATGTTTATCACTTTAATGATTAAATTATGTCAATAATATCAAATTATTTGCTTATTAAATTTCCATTTTCAGGCCAAGAGAATATTGTTTTTGAAAATTTAACACTGGAATGACTGGTTAGGTTATCGAGCCAGTCAGTCCAGCGGTAAATTTTCAAAAATAGTCTTCCTGGCCTGCATGCAAATGGACATTCCTCAAGACCGCTGCTTCGCCATGAAAGGGTCTATGTGTAAAATAGATTTTATTTTCTTTTTAGTGAGTTTTCTAAAGAAAGGGAGAAAGCCAAGGCTCGCGGTGATTTCCAGAAATTACGAGAAAAGCAGCAACTAGAAGAGGATCTGCGAGGATATTTGGATTGGATTACACAAGCAGGTTAGTTCAAGAAAATTTAAATTTTCTCAGAAAATGTCGATTTGCAGACCAAGAGAAGAGTATTTTTGAAAATTTACCACTGGAATGACTGGCTCGATTACCGAGCCTGTCATCCCAATGGTAAATTTTCAAAAATACTCTTCTTGGTCCGCAAATGGACATTTCTCAAATATTTATTAAAACGTTTTGGTTTTGATGTTGGTGTTTTGGGGTCAAATGTGAATGTTTCATTATGATTGCGCTATAATATGTCATTGTTACACAAACACACATGTACAGTACAGATCCTTGTTAGCTTTACTTAAACGCATCCTAAAGCTCGTTTAAAATGGATCTAAATGGCGTCATTTTCTCGTCATTTTCTCATAGTGAATTACTTAGACATAGCGCGTTTGGTAAAATCTCAAGATGCATCTTGAATTTTATCTTGATGGGTTTAAATTTTGACACTGCGTTTGACATTTTAAAGGACGTTGCCATACGCGTTTGGTAGCGTTTGAAAATTTCCCCGATAAATTAAGCGCGCCATCAACTCCAACCGCGGATCTCCAGTTCTTTCGCCGAGTCCTATGGCGAGAAGCAAACGGTTACTCGGTTCCTAGTCTAGGTAGACCCGGTTATCAGTACACTTTTCCTCCGAGAAAACATCTCGCATGTTTTGCAAACTTTGAGCGATTCGTACAGCAGATTTTAACTTATTTACATCAATTTGTGGCTGAATTTATCAGATGTATTTACATCAATTTGTGGCTGGATTTATCAGAAGATGTATTTAATTTAGTGTTTCTTCGCGGGATTCATCTAATTTCTGCGTTTTTATAGTGAAAATCTCGATATATCTAATGCCGATTGGACAATCGTCTTGAACTGGAACACCATTCCATTCTGATGATATCATCGCATATATATTTAACCTTGTTATCTTTGATTGGCAGAGATATTTTTGGAAAAGCCATCAGTGACAAATCTGATTGGTTGAACTAATGTCACGACGCTTTGACAGTTGTGTACTATTAGACGACAGTAGAAAAGCTAAACAAGGATTTCCAGAATTTGGCTGTGATCTGGACAAAAACCAAGTTGGATCCAGATTGGTTACAAATTTTAATCTATGGATATATCGGAAACAAACTGGTCAGATTTTGCTCAAATTTTAACAAAGGAGGTTGTGTGATACATTAAGATTTAACAACCTCGGATACGATCAAAAGAAAATTTTAGGCTATGGGTTATAATCTCTGATAACTTGGATCTATCTGACGATGGAAAGTAAGTGATAACTAGATTGTTTGGTCGATGACGTGTCATAGCAATCGACCACGTTCACTACTTTGACCTCATTAGCCTACCCCACCCCCAGGGGAGGAGCCAAATGTAATACCAGAAATGTGGCTGCATTGAATCTTGACTTCATGACAGCAATGAACTATGAAGATTGACTTCAAACATAAAATAAATTTAGAAGGCTGATCAACAAGAGGCCCAAGGGCCTGTAACGCTATCCTGGACGGTGTATGGCAATAAGTGCCTGTAATGCTATCCTGGACTGTGTATGGCAATAGGTGCCTGTAACGCTATCCTGGACGGTGTATGGCAATAAGTGCCTGGAACGCTATCCTGGACGGTGTATGGCAATAAGTGCCTGTAACGCTATCCTGGACGGTGTATGGCAATAAGTGCCTGTAACGCTATCCTGGATGGTGTATGGCAATAAGTGCCTGTAACGCTATCGTGGACGGTGTATGGCAATAAGTGCCTGTAACGCTATCCTGGATGGTGTATGGCAATAAGTGCCTGTAACGCTATCCTGGACGGTGTATGGCAATAAGTGCCTGTAACGCTATCCTGGACGGTGTATGGCAATAAGTGCCTGTAACGCTATCCTGGACGGTGTATGGCAATAAGTGCCTGTAACGCTATCCTGGACGGTGTATGGCAATAAGTGCCTGTAACGCTATCCTGGACGGTGTATGGCAATAAGTGCCTGTAACCAGAGTTGCTGTTATGCGTCCTTTTGCGCGTATATACGCATAAAAATGGCAGAGGGACGCATAAAAATGAACCCTCTGCGTCCCCGAGGACGCACGAGGGACGCAGTAAAAGGTGTAACGGAAACTGGTAACTTTGCGTGCGCTTAATTATCGATTATATTATCGTGTGTGTATATTTATTTGTGCATGTTTTTACTTTAAAAAATATACCTAATGTATTGTGTTAAATAAAAACGATGTCAGTCGCCTTGTTTGGCCCACAAATTGCAAAACTACCCGCCATGTTTCTGTCTGTTGTGCTAAATGTCAGTGTGACGTATTTGATTGGGTAACAGCGGAATTTCCCTCTAGAGGAACTCACGCTTGAGAAATCCAATACAACTGATCAAGCATATACAAACATGTCTGGGCGTCTTAACCCTTTCACAGCTCAGAACATTGGACAGATCACAAAGTTGTTATCACTAATATGCTGAATATTTTGAAATTAATTTGCGCATGCCTACTTGCCTAAAGCACGACTAACAGGCAAAATATTTTTTTCTATTTACTTATCAAAATATCTAAATGGATGAAGGAACATATGGAAGATATTGTGATATCTTTTACATTTGAATGGCCATTTGATGGATTAGCGGCGGTGTCTTTGTATTGCGGTTTGAATAACGGTATCAATACGCGCTATACGCTGTCTTTTATTTAGTAATAGCGGCTGATTGATTGACTGATGGATTAGTGTTTATAATGTTTAACAATACTCGATCGTTAGGTGTTCCCAATTTATCAACTAAAAAGCTCATCCCATCAGCGATGTTCAACGATATCGTCGATCTCCAGGTAGGCATATGTTAAAATATTGATTTTTTCCAAACAGCGTATAGTTCAAAGCTCCCAGATACAAGCGTCGTTATTGGATACACGCTAATGCGTTATCTATGCTTCAACCAATCAGCAATCGCGTTACATAGTTCCTCCCTATGAATTAGGGATATCCGGTTATTGGCTGATATATTTTCACTAATTACGCAGTTTAATCTGATTTATACAGATTATTTTTGATAAATTATTGTTTTGTCTGATTTTAGCTTATGTATTCCACTATATTTAGAGGTTCCAGTTACATTATAAAAAATATGCGCGCATTATATCGAAGAAGGTCAAGTCGTCCTTGAGAAAACTCGCCCCAGACACTTGTAATTTTTCAATTCGTCCAAAGTCAAGTCAGGGTTTAATAGAAAAACTAATGCAGTGGTCTTTGCTAATTACTAATGTAGTGGTCTTTGGAAATGTTAATCATACAAGGGTGTCAATGTAGGTTGGTTGTTTTATCAGACAACAAACAAGTACAGTGCTTTAAGTTATTGTTTATTGTTATTAGTTAAATATACAAGGGCTATTTCAATAGATCAATTTTAGCCACCATTGTAGATCACAGAATACATATTTTTGAAAATTTACCACTCCATAGTTAATATTCTCTATATATACACTGACAGTATTTACACAATGTCATAACTAGTGATTTCAACATGTTTAATAAAGTACTTTATAATTAGATCAATGTTTTTTTAAGAAAAAAACATGGGACCCCCATATTTCAGATGAGGACCCCATGGGACCCCCCGATTTTACAGTGGGACCCCCAAATCTGAGAGTGTGGGGTCCTTGGGACCCGCAAAAATCAGATGTTGTGGGCAACACTGCCTGTAACGCTATCCTGGACGGTGTATGGCAATAAGTGCCTGTAATGCTATCCTGATCGGTGTATGGCAATAAGTGCCTGTAGCGCTATCCTGGACGGTGTATGGCAATAAGTGCCTGTAACGCTATCCTGGACTGTGTATGGCAATAAGGGCTGCCTATACTGAGTATGTACATACCTATCTATCTGTCTATCAAAACTATTTTCAAAATATTCAGCAGGTTGCCTGTATACCCTTATCTAATTTCCACTTCCTATTTAGTCTACCTGGCCAGAATGGCCAAGTGAGCTTATGCCATGGCGACCATCCGTCATCTGTCCGGCGTCCGTCCATCCGTCCGTCTGTCAACTTATTTCTTCAAACGACTTCTCAAGAACCTCTGGGCTGATTTCAATTATATTTGGCAGGAAGTATCCTTAGGGCATAGGGATCCAAGTTTGTTCCAACAAAGCCGATCGGCCAATTTGTCTGGTGGCCATCTTGGATTTTGGCTGATTTTATGAAATGTCTTTAAAAATCTTCTCCGAAACCGCTTGGTAGATCGATTCAAAACTCACGAAATATCATATAGGGCAAGAGCTGAACCAAGTTTATTCGAAGGAACTTGATTGGCCAAATGGTTCGACGGCCATCTTGGATGACCTAGTTTTCGTGAAAACGACTTCTGCAGAACCGCTGAACGGATCGGGCTGAAATTTTGGGGATATGATTATGGACTAAGGGTAATTAAAGTTTGTTCATGGGAAGTTGATAGGTAAAAAACATGACCGCCATGGACCAATCAAATTTTAGCATGTTTGGCTGCCATATTAAATTCTTTTGTTTGATGGATTTTGAAGCCGAAATTGTTTTTCCTAACTCAGCTTATTTGTCAATCAGCTGTCGTATAGCGATCACTCCATCCATCTTCTGTATGTCCGTCCATCCATCTGTCTGTCCATCACCATCAAATGCGGCTCATTTTGTTATTTCTTGACGGATTAACACCAAACTTAGTCACAAATTTAATGTCGTCATCTAATATCTGTGTTGTGAAAATGAAACTGATCGGACGTCAAATGCCAGAGTTATCACCCCTTAAATATTTGCAGTCTCAATTTCATAGGGCAAATACAGGTTTGTTCCCACCGTCCATTGGTTTATCACCATGTCAGATTTTATTGCCAAAGTAGATATTAAACTCCAATTAACAGATTAACCTTTCCATTACTGCCAAAATATTTAAGATATGTATTATGTGCTCTGACATCTGTGCTCTTAAAAATATTTTGAAATGTATTTGATTGAAAGTTGTTGCTGCCTTAGGCAGCAATGAAAGTTGTTGCTGCCTTTCAGTCAAATTATTTTCTAAATCAACTCAGCTCACCCTACCCCTGCTGCTAACTTGGTGATTCAGCTAGATGTGCATGTGTTAAATGGATTGTATGGTGGTGGGGAATAACCTGCTATAAAGACCACCTACCTGCCTTTAGAGACCATTTTCTTCAATTATATTTAAACCTCTAGTAACCGTCTGACTGCTGAGTTTTTGCAGACGACATATTCCAAAGGTTAAATCTCTGACCCTGATAAATATTTTAAAAACAATTGGACTGAAAGTTGTTGGTGACTAAGCCGCCAAAACAACTTTCAGTCAAATTTGTTTTCAAAATATTCAACAAGTCAAGAGCTTTTGAAAATTGGAATTATTGGCTGCACTTGCTTGCAGCAGTGAGACAGTTAAGAAACCAGCTGTACTTAGCACTGATATCATCTATTTTCGCTTAAAAGTTCAAAAGAACTAATGCAAAAAAACCAGTCCAGAGATTATTGTCAATATCTCGAAAACTAAACCATTTGACTGAAAGTCATTGGAAGTGACACCGATGGATGTAAAACTTAAGTAAGATTAGTTGAAATGCCAATGTACCAGGTGAGCGATACAGGCCTCTTGTTTTCTTTTCAGATGAGGCGGACATAGAGGCGAACTGTCAAAATATCTCATCTGATGACGGTTGTTGCTAAGCATAGAATTATAAATAAGGATAAGCGTTAACAAAAGTAATTTTATAATGTTCAACTTACGGTATAAGACCGTTTTCACATCAAGAGTATACTTACCTCCCTAATACTTTTGATATTGCTAAATATTGGCGTTCACTCAATAAAACACTCAGATTAAAAACAGTTAGGTGCCCCTACTGGGCAGGTAGACAGAGGTAGTCAGGCGGATGCCGGCCCCACCACCACGCATGCGCCGACTACTACTTCCTCTTTGCTAATTTATTGGCAGAGAGTTCACATGCGTTTGTGCTTGTTAAAAAGTTTTCACTCGTTTACCTGTGTAAAATAGTCTGAATATACCTGGAAAGAAAGAGAAAGATGTCAGAAAGGGCGACTTCTCCGGAGGAGGGAGCTGGATCTCTTTATCAGGTGATTTCAACTATATTCTAGCGAGTTTTTCCCCGGTGTAATGTGTTTCCGGGACTCGTGTTTACCGTGATGAGCGCCGGTTTGAGTTGGTTTTTTCAACTCGGTGCTATATAAGTCTGATCTCTCTTTGTGTTTATGTCCACAGGTATGGATTTGCATTATTAGTGGACATCTCAGCACAGGAGGGTTTGTTTCTCTCCACCACGGTTCCATTTCCTACTAATACTGTTAGGTTATCTAACCAAAAAATCTATGCTCAGTGGGTTGGAGGCTTGATATAAAGGTCTTCTCACTTTGCCCTCTTGATCCAATTCCTTCCCCTTAGGTGGAGAGAGTTAAGAGGCATAGTCTTGGTGGAGTGCTCCAGTGCATCACGTTGGATGGTTTGTCTATACCAGGTGTCAGGTATCTAATTAATGATATGAGGTGATATGAATTATTTGAAAAAATAATGACTGTTTTATACCATTGTTATCATTGGGTATCTGATGGTGTGTAGTCTGAATATCCATGTGAGGTTGTTCTAGTTGCGAATACAATTCGTCCTTGCACTTGGATGCTTGTTGCGGACCGATTTAATTTCTGTCAAGGGATTGATGACGTCATAATCAGCCTTGCTCTTTATTAACATTTAAAGTTTTGTCCAACGCTGGTTTTTCTTGATTACTGATCTTTATGATCTTGTCCCTCTCTTTTAGTTTGGTTTTGAGTTTCTAACCTTAACGAACTTACTCATTGTCCTCGTACTTTGTCCTGTTTCAGAGACCTGGTTGTCCGTCCTGTGGCCGGTTTCTGAAGGATCGGTTTGTTCCCCATTTGTGCTTCAGCTGCAGTCCCTGTGGACCGCTGCTTAAGTGCGACGTATGTAAGCAATGGGGGGGCGAACTGATGTCTGACTTTTTGTCGTTGCAGGCAAAGGAGAAGGGCGTGGAGGAGGAGAGGAAGGCGAAGAGAGAGAGTGTTTCGAAGAAGGGTAAGAGGAAGGCCTCGTCCGCGGTGGACATGGAGGCCTTCCGGTCCGAAATGTTGGGAGAGATGCAGAGGACAATAAAGGATTTGGTCCCAGAGTTGCTTCGCAGCATGCTTCCTGGGCCAGCTCCTTTGTTGTCCTCAGCATCTGCTTCAGAGCAGGTTATCCCCGCCTCTGAATCTGATTTCCGTAGGTCGATTCCGTTGTTTGAGAACGATTCAGAGGTGGCCCCGTTGATGGGGGCGTTCCACGACCCTGGCAGCAGGCTTGGTGCCGCGCCGAGGGGCGTGGACATCGGTTGTTGCAGGGACCCGCGGTCTGCTCATCAGACCCTGGGTATCCGTGCGCCGCGGGTGCCAATGCCTCCTATGGCACCTTCCCTGGCCAGTCCGGGTTAGCTCTCTTTGCTGACCCGGAGTCTAACCTTTCTGGCCAGGAGGAAGAGGATTTCCTGCTAGGGTCGCCGTCTGGGGACGTGACCATGGACTACGACGTCTGTGCACCCCTCGCGGGGAATGCAGGCGACGTGGTCCGTGGTTCTACTCACGCAGGAGTAGAATTCACGGTCCAGAAGGTGACCCTGGGCGGTGCTGAAGGCCAGCGTTACCGCATACCTCGGCTTGCCGAGAGTGTCGCTGGTGCTGGTCTGGGCCGTGGTGGGGCGGTGTCTGCCCCGCGCTCTACCACGGCGCCTGCTCTTGGTCAAGCCAGTGAGCTTAGCATGCCTGGTCTTTCGGGGCCGCATGTTTTTCCTGGCTTGCCAGCGGTATCAGCATACCCGCCGTCAAGCTCTGCTGCGTGCGCTCAGGAGGAAGACGAAGGCCCCCGTCTTGTAGAGCGCTCGCAGCTAGCCACGGAGGAGGATTGGTCGGACGCTTGCCAGTGGCTGGTGAGTGTTCGGCCAGACCTGCCCGTGGAGCAGTCGGCTAGCCAGCGAGATCACAGGCCGTGGTTAGCTGGTAAGCGACTGCAAACGCTATGCCATCTCTGCCGCTGGCTGAGCATGTCGTGGACATGTTCGAGGCGGCGGAGACATCCATTAAGGCGAATGGGCGTCTCGCGAAGGCCCCTCGCGAGGTGGCCAGGCGTTGCCGCATCGTGCCCCTGAACTACCAGCGGTACGGTGTGGTGCCCAAGCCAAGCGTCGATGACCGCGCGGCTTTGGGCGAAGATGCGAGGCCAGGCTCCCGTTCTGACACGGGTGTCCTGTGCTCGAACGTGTTGCGTTAGGTAAATGCCGCCCTGCTGCGTGATGCGGAGGAGAGTGGGAGAGCGTCGATTGCTGCTCTGTCCCACGTCTCCCAGCTGTTACAGGGTGTGGTAACGGCATCCGCATCGCGCCAACCACGCCCGGTCACAGTCCAGCGAGCCATCCAGGGTTGTATCAACCTGGCTCTGGACTGCTTGACGCGGGCGGTGACCAGGAGTGTCCGGGCGAGGCGCACGTTTGCCTTGGACAATCTGTGCCCGTCCCAGGACCTGTACAATAGGCTACTGCGTACGCCTATGACAGGTCCTGGTCTCTTTGGAGGTGAGGGATGCAAGCACCTCCAGGAGACGGTGACTCTGGTCAACAACCAGAGGGCGCTGCGCGAGCAATTTGAAGTGCTCCGTCGTGCGAGCGTTCGCGCAGCACCCCCTGCGTATCGTCCCCTGCAGGCTCGAGGTGGAGGTGGCCAGGTCAGAGGCCAGCCACCATCGCAGCGACGGCCTAGGCCGCGTGCGATTCGGCCCGCAGCGAGGGGGGCGCAGGCTCCCCAGGCGCAGCCAGTCAGGCAGCCACCCGCGCACCGAGGTGCGCGCGGTGCTGGGCGTGGCGTGCGTGGATCTGGTCGCGGTAATCGGGCCTGATGGGCCGGTTACCACGGTGGGAACCACTCCGGTGTTTCTGGCCGAGAAGACAGTGCCACTCTCGCACTCCTTATGTCCACCTCTCTCCCTAGGTGGACCGGTGGGCGGCCGATTGGCCGACCACTTGCCAGAGTGGAAGCGGTTGACTCAGGACCCTTTAGTCTTGCGATGGCTTTCTGTCGGCTATCATCCCGATTGGATGACAGGCCCGCCATCGCGACTGTCTCTCGTGCCGATCTGGACTCCGATTCCGAGAGATCCAGATCAAAGGTTGTGTATCGAGGAGGAGATAAATTCCCTCATACAAAAAGGAGCTATTCAGCCGGCGCAGAGGTGCCCGGGCTTCTATTCAACCATGTTCTTAGTAACAAAAAACACCGGAGGGTGGAGGCCGATTCTCAACCTCAAGCCATTGAACAAGTTCATAGAGACACCCAGTTTCGAGATGGAGACTGTGCGCTCGGTGTTGGCGGGGTTAGAACAGGGAATGTGGACAGCTTCAATAGATTTGAAGGATGCTTATTTCCACATTCCCATAGAGAGGAGTTTCCGTCGCTTCCTGAGATTTGCATTCCAGGGCAGACAGTGGGAATTCAGGGTATTACCCTTCGGAATTTCCACGGCTCCTCGGGTCTTCACCCGTGTGGTTCTCGCGATCACGGCATACCTCCGCAGGAGAAGCATAGCAGTCCACACGTACATAGACGACTGGCTTTTAAAAGCACACACCCAGGAAACGTTATCGGCCAATCTGGAGATTGTTTTGAAAACTCTCACGGATTTGGGCTGGATAATCAATTTCCAAAAATCAGAGCTGACTCCATCCCAGAAGTTTGTTTACCTGGGCATGTTCTTCGATCTGGAGACGGGATATGTTTATCCTACTCAGGAGAGGGTTCAGAGACTCATCTCCTTAATACAGTCGGTGTGCGACAGTCGTCATGTCCTGGCATGGGTTTACTTGAGAATGCTGGGTTTGATGGTTTCATTGGAACCAGTCATTCCGCAGGCGGCCTTACGCAGGCGCCCGATCCAGTTGTTTCTCATGACACAGTGGACCCAGAGTTCAGGTTCGCTGGACTCGAACGTGTCAGTGTTGGCGCCTCTAATTCACCACCTGCAATGGTGGTTGACTATAGAGAATCTCTTGCTGGGGTTTTTTGCTAACCCCTCCCCACCCTCAGGTGACTGTGTATACAGATGCATCGATGGAGGGGTGGGGAGCTTGTCTGGAAGAGTCCACAATATCAGGGCTTTGGGATCTGGATCAGTCTAAGGAACATATCAATCTACTGGAGCTAAGAGCAGTAGTCCTGGGCCTGGAACATTTCTTACAGAAAGTTCAGGGCAAGATTGTTCTTATTCGTTCAGACAACTCAACAGTAGTGACTTACATAAACCGCCAAGGCGGAACGAAGTCGCCCAGTCTCTGTATGATGACTTGGAAACTGCTTTGTTGGTGCCTGGATCACAGGATTACCTTGAGAGCAGTTCATATTCCGGGAAGGCTAAATCTGCTAGCAGACTCATTGAGCCGAAGGATGATTATTTTACCCACGGAATGGCAACTAAATCAATGTGTGGCGGATCGTCTGTTCAACCATTGGGGGAAGCCCAACATCGATTTGTTCGCAACGAAGAAGAATGCGAAGATGACGACGTACGTCTCTCCGATTCCAGACCCAAGCGCTTTCGCAACAGATGCGTTAGCTATCAGCTGGGCGGGAATGTATGCATACGCATTCCCTCCAGCAATCCTGATTCCAAAGGTGCTTCAGAAAATCAGGCAGCAGGAGTGCCAAGTGCTTCTGATCGCCCCGGATTGGCCAAGCCGATCGTGGTATACGGATCTGCTGGACCTTCTGGTCTGCAGTCCGGTTCCTCTGCCTCTGATGGACGACCTTATCTTCCAGGGCAAGGCCCTTCACGACAATCCGTCAATGTTCCGATTGACTGCGTGGATGTTGTCAAGGAATCTAGAATTAAGGAGGGCTTTTCTGAGCAAGCGGCCATGTTTATGGCCAAAGCCAGGAGGGGGTCAACCTCCAGAGCATATAACTATAAAATCAACAGATTTGCAGAGTGGTGCTCATAAAGATGTATTGATCCAATGGATTCATCTATTCAGGTAGTAGCTGATTTTCTCTGTCACCTATATGATGCCTATAGCCTCAAGCCTAACTCTATTGCTGGTTATAAGTCAGCTTTAATGACTGTTATTCCTTGCTTGGCTAACAGGGGGAGTGCTGAAATAAGTACATTAAATGTATTAATTAAAGGCATGGGCAATCTAAGACCAAGGAATCCACCACTGATTCCAGTTTGGAGTTTATCTCTGGTGCTTCAGGTACTAGGAGATAAGCCTTTTGAACCACTTATTTCCATTTCTATGAAAATGTTGACTCTTAAAACCGTGTTTTTAATTGCTGCGGCCTCGGCAAGGCGTAGGAGTGAGATTCACGCCTTATCAGCCGAGGATGACCGTTTTGTGGTTACAGGGGAAGGCCTTAAGCTTCTACATAGGATTAATTTCTTGGCTAAGAATCAGTCTTTGAAATATCCAGGTCAACCTATTTTTTTGCCATCTTTAACTAGATATGATCCTAATTCTAAAGTATGGTGCCCCGTACGGGCGCTGCTCCGGTACAAACAGCGTACTTCGGAGTGGCGTACCGACCAGTCAGCGTTATGGTTGTCATATATTGAACCCCATGGCAGGGCGTCTAAGGACACCATTTCCAGGTGGATTGTAGAATGTATTCAGTTTTGTCACAAATCCGCCACCGGGAGACAGGTTGATGTGGCCAAGGCTCACAGTGTCCGCGGTGTCGTGGCATCCACTGCCCTGTTTAGTGGGGTCCCTGTGGATGACATTATGTCCGTGGCTCAGTGGCACTGTGAGTCAAGTTTTACAGACCATTACCTCCGTGACACCTCAAATCCTCTCGCCTTGTCGATTTTGAAACAATAATCGCCTGTATGTTTTATGAGGTGCGTTTCCTCGTTGCTTATATACATCACATTTAAGTAATGGTAACAACCACTTGTCGGGACTGCATCAGCCTTCTCTACTGGGAACGTGATGACAGCTTCCAACTTCAACAAGGTCAGTCTTGTTTATGTGTTGTTCATTGTTAAATGTATTGTCACGTTACCCGTTATTATTAATATGGTGATGGTTTGTGTGGATTGTGGTTCATAGAGAGTATACGAAAATGGAGTACTTTCGTCTCTGTCCTGTAGTACGTGGCACTAGTACGTAGAGAGCGTATAGGACATTGAGGTCATCTAGTCTTCCTCCCAGGAGGGGGGGGGGGGAGCGCATATGACATTCGGTCATCTCTGTGTGTTATCCGATGGTTTGTCAAATCCTGACTGTGTTCTCACACAGTTTCAGACGTTTTTAAGTGCCGTAAACGCGTGAAAGCGTATAGGGAAGAGCTGGTCTTTTGACCTCGCCTCCCTCCCGCCAGATTCACTTTCGAATTCTGGCAATATCAAAAGTATTAGGGAGGTAAGTATACTCTTGATGTGAAATAAACGAAATCTAGGATTTCTTTTTTCACGAGAGAGTTGATACTTACCTCCCTAGATACGGACCCGGCCTCTCCACCCCACAGAGGCTCGGTCTTCAGGCTCTTAGTAGTTGCATGTGTGTCAGCCAATAAATTAGTCAGAGGAAGTAGTAGTCGGCGCATGCGCGGTGGTGGGGCCGGCATCCGCCTGACTACCTCTGTCTACCTGCCCAGTAGGGGCACCTAACTGTTTTTAATCTGAGTGTTTTATTGAGTGAACGCCAATATTTAGCAATATCAAAAGTATTAGGGAGGTAAGTATCAACTCTCGTGAAAAAAGAAATCCTAGATTTCGTTTATTTAACACAAACATGAATAAAATAAATTGGTTAAATAATTTCGGTTTATTTCGTCAGTTATTTCTGTAGTGAACACATACTATAACATGCGAAAAATTGCTGATATGTTGAAGCCTACAGCCATATGATCATTCCACCCAAGTTTCGTTGAAATTGGGACACTAATTAAGGAGTAGGGTTTTAAATGGTTCTTGAGTTTTCAAAAAATCCAAATTGCCACCAAAAATGACCACACGAAATTCTGAATAGAAGTTCTAGAGCCAACTACTACAGAATCCTTCCAGCCAAATTTGGATATAATCCAGCAGGTGGTTATGGAGAATATGCATTTTGGAAATTTATGTCCAGCCATCTAGGGTTGCAATCTGTCAAGCGGTTAATGAGGAGTAGCATTTTGACAATTTCTGCTAAATTTTTCATAAAGTCAAAGATTTTCACGCAAAAATTGACCAATCAAAATTCTGTGCATGTTCGGAAGCCGAAAGCATTAGGGTCCTTCCAGCCAAATTAGCTTGAAATCCGCCAAACTTAATGTGGAGTGGCATTTTTAAACATAAGTTGATGGATGGATGGCGGACAACAGATGGTTGCCATGCGTATCAGTGACTTTAACCTTTTGGCCAGAACATCATTGTGTGATGCCGTGTCATCATAAGGAGGCATGTGTCCATGTTTGGGAACAGTATGATTAACCAAACATGAGATATAAACAGAAAAGTGGAGCTAAACGCAAATTGGACGCCGCCGGGCAACGTGCAGGGTATCACAATAGCTCGTTTTACTTCGTAGTTGAGATAAAAATGGCCTCTTGCACTCCATAGTAACCTACAACAATTGTTTGAATTCCATCCACCGGTTTCGGAGGAGTTGCATTGCACAGAGACTGGCATGGATCTCTGTGAAAAATTTGGATGTCATAAGGGGAAATGATCTGTGAGAGCAGGGGTTAAAATTAACATGAGCTCGAGGTTAGCAGAAATTGACCAGGGCTAGTACAACTTGTAACTGACCAACCCAATGGGAACAATTTGACATGTCAACCCTTTAATGGTCAAGGTGGTAAAAAAATTCAACTGCTGTGATCTTCAGAAATGTCGATTTGCAGAGCAAGACGACTATTTTTGGAAGTTTAACAGTAGATTGACTGGCTCAATAATTGAGCCAGTCATTCCAGTAGTAAAATTTAAAAAATACTCTTCCCTTGGTCTGCAAAGATGATTTGAAAGGCTATAGTAGAATTTAGTAATCACTAGTCCTATCTAAATGTGGTGGCTCATCTGGCTTAATTTAAAACTATAGAGGGTGTCAAATGATGTGCGAGAGTGTGGGCAGGACTATGGGAAATCTAGATAAATCTGGAAGACCCCAATCTCTGATTACATAAAATAAATGTTGTCAGCCAATCCGCAATCATATGGATAGGCCATATACCAAATTTGGTTGAATTCCACCCAATTGTTTGGGAGGAGATAGCATGATGGATGGACGGAGACAAATGTATCCTAATTTTGTCAAAACATGTATATAAAGAAAGGACTCGAGATTTTAAAGTTAGGTAGGTCATTAATTCAGTCATACTAAAATGTCATTTTCTTTCGGATTGAGAAATTAGGCTACCAGAATCATTTGACATGCCACATTTTTTTCACGACTTTTCATAGCAAAAACTGGAATTGACAAGAGGATAAAGCAGAAATTTAGATTTTCTAATAGATGAATCCACTTTTAGCTATGCCCCGGTCATCTCCGTAGGCCCGTCGATGCTTTGTGACTGAGTGTGTTGGGATAAGTATGTACTTTGAATCCTGAATTCCAAACTTCATGGTAACTATAGATACAGTTAACCTGTTGAATATTTTGAAACTAATTTCAAATAATTTGACTGCGGTCTATTGTTAAATATTAAAGACATGCAATTCGTACAACTGACTCTTAAAGGTTTATGACAGATTTAGCTACGTCAGCCTACATATGATGTAATTCATTATGACATCATATACTTAACCCTTTAACACTCATGTAGGGTTTTGCCGAGGCAGGGCCCTTGCACCATTTAGCACTCTAAAATTCACAATGTCCAATCATTACCTTCACACATGGGCCATAGATATCTTCCATGTATATACTTGATCCAACATTTGTCAAAATGACCCATGATTTCTTGATTTCAGCTGAGGCGTTTCCAGGTATAAATAGGCCTAAGGGGTGTTTTTTTTTGTCTATGAAATTTAGATATTTTTTACTAATTTTCCATAGAATTTTTTTTCAAATTTCACATCACCTGAGTTTTAACCACCATACATGTCAGCCAGCATGATTATCAGGTACCACTCTACCACCATGCATGTCACCCAGAAAAATGAAAATAAACCAGCACGATTATCAGATAATCGTGCTGGTTTATTCTAACAAATATTATCATTGAGGTATGTGGTGGTATAGTGAATATCACTGAGCTATATACGCTGTACTCAGACAGTGAGATTAGAGTAGCTAATTTATTATTGTGGCGTGAGACAGTGCTGGTAGTAAACACCTGACTGGACACTGCACCAGTATCATGTCAAAATAGCATTCTTTCAGTATTTGTGTTGGTACACTTTTTAATAATTTATTACATAACGTACTTGTACCAACACAGATAGAATGCTATTTTGTCATGCTACTGTTGCAGTGCTGGGTCAGGTGTTAACTACCACCGCTCAGTCTTGCTTAGTTTTTCCCAATGGAGGAATCCAGTTTTAGCTATACCCCCGCCCATCTCTAGCTAAGCTTCACCCATGCTTTGCCTGCATTGGGATCGATCTCTGCACTCTGAATCTCAAATTCCAGAAAACTATACATGTAAGCTGTTGATATGACAGTAACAACTTCCAGTCAAATTAGTTTTAAAATATTCAACATCATTTTTATTAATCCTTTAATGGTCATGCCGACCAAAACTGGCCTCTGTTATGGCCTTGTGGAATGTCCATTTACAGGCCAAGAGAATAGAATTTTTGAAAATTCACCACGAATGACTGGCTCAATGACCGAGCCAGTAATTCCTGTCATAAATTTTCAAAAATTGTGTTCTCTTGGCCTCTAATTGGACATTCAATAAGCAAATTGGTAAAATTAAAAAAAAATAGTTCTCTTGGCCTGCAAATGGTCATTTCTCAAGACAATTTTATTTCAGAGGCCGGTTTTGACCACTCACTGAGTCATGGTAACATTTTCATATGTCGTGGACCTTTAAGCCTAAAATTGGTTTAAGAAAATTTAAATTTTCCTATAGAAAATATCCATTTGCAGAGCAAGGGAAATAAATTTCTGAAAATTTACCAGTGGCTCGGTTATGGAGACACGCATTCCAATGGTCATTTTTCAAAAAAAGAATTGTCTTGTTCTGCATATGGACATTTCTCAAGGCCACTACAGAACATGTTTTAACCAACTGGAGTGTTAAAGGGTCATTTGCTAAAACGTACAATTCTTATAATAGCGACTATGTACTAATTCTGGGTGTGTTATTGTTATATCTAATCATGATAGTTAGAGCTAATTATTCAATAGAACAAACTTTAACAGTTAATTAAATGCAAACAGCACAAATGATCATGGTGAATGCACCAAAATAGCCCAAACTTCAGGGCAAACTCTTTGTCACTGATTGGAGAAGTTCACTCAATCTGTAGTGTACCAGCTTCAGTTCATCTTCAAGTCTTTCCAGTAGTGGTGGCTTCCTCATCGTCAAACATGTCATCATCACAAGATTCACTGTCCAACACATTAGCTGTCTCACCATTACGATCAGTGTCTGATTCCACGTTTACAACGCCACCATGAGTGATATTTGGTTAAAAATATACTGCATAATATATAGTCAATAATATTACTATATACATGTACTGTTAGGCCCTATGACCCGACAGCAGGTGCTATGGTCATACACCGCCCTCAGACTTTAGCGCAGCAATCAAACACTATATAATACAGGGTGGGAATATCTCCTCCAACAAGGGAGTACTTCTACTATTGAATTAACCCTTAAAACCGACAAGAGAAAATAATAAATTTGTTACGAATGTGTCAAAATTTTGTTGAATATTTTGAAACTAATTTGACTGAAAGCCAGCTTCCAGTCAAATTGCTTTCAAAATATTCAACATCATACTTATATAATGACTGTAAATGTGGAATTCTGGAATTTCAGGTCAAATGGGTAAAATGTGAGAATTCATTGGTTTTGATTTGAGGCCGCACTTCCCTGATAATGCAGGTTGCTAGGCCAATATTGGCCCAGTAACTTGCATTATCATTCTTGTTTTAATAAATGTGATGTCACTGCTAAGGAGAAAGTTATAGATTGTCGTAAGAGAGCCGCATATATATATATCCATTTCGTTTACCTCTTGTCGCGAAAATATGAAATAGAAGGGCAAACTTCAAATGCCGATAAACTCGATCATCGATGCGTGTCTTTGTTTACAATTTTCGAGAACACTAACTTCAAGCACTGTTAGTAATAAGCCTGAGTTAAGATGCCGAAGCGGTCAAATATATAGGCATCAATCACACTTTATGATTGACAGTTTCGTTATTCTACGTTATCTGTCTACTTTTTAGTCTGTGGCATACGCAAAATGTGCATAGATTGATGTATTGCATGCGCAAAAATGTTATTTTCTAAACAGTTGACGCCATCTTTTCTAAATCTCATACAATATGCGTGTATTCTCGACCAATCAGACTCGTGTGATACGGTGATACCCGTTGCCGAAAATGGGTAATGAGCTTATGTACTCGGATATCAGGCACGGGTAAAACAATTATGTACGCATGCGCATGTCTATGTAAAAGCGGAGATTTTCGGTTACATATTATGTATGAAATAGCGAATTCGAAAAAAAACGAATGTCAGGTTTGCAGATCTTGTAAATCGCTTCCCTTTCCGTTACTGAATACATTTGATTGCGCGTTTGACTTTTCCGTGATGGGTTTAAAATATCCCCTTAATGCGTTTAACATATTGTAGGGTGGGTTTGACTTTCCGTTAGACGCACCTATAAAATAAATTAAATGCGTTTGGTGTTTGGCCACACCTGAAAACGCTACCTTTTGACTCTAAAAGGACGCATTTTTGTTTCGTTTTTGCTTCGTCAAACACGCATGTAGATGTCAAACACACATGTAGATGTCAAACACACGTGTAGATGTAAAACACACCTGTAGATGTCAAACACACCTGTAGATGTCAAACGCACATGTAGATGTCAAACGCACATGTAGATGTCAAACGCACGTGTAGATGTCAAACACACGTGTAGATGTCAAACACATGTGTAGATGTCAAACACACGTGTAGATGTCAAACACATGTGTAGATGTCAAACGCACGTGTAGATGTCAAATGCACGTGTAGATGTAAAACACACGTGTAGATGTCACACAAACGTGTAGTAAAACACCTATGTAGGTGTCAAACACACCTGTAGATGTCAAACACACATGTAGATGTCAAACACACGTGTAGATGTCAAACACACGTAGATGTCAAACGCACGTGTAGATGTCAAACGCACGTGTAGATGTCAAACGCACGTGTAGATGTCAAACGCACGTGTAGATGTCAAACGCACGTGTAGATGTCAAACGCACGTGCAGATGTCAAACGCACGTGTAGATGTCAAACGCACGTGTAGATGTCAAACGCACGTGTAGATGTCAAACGCACGTGCGGATGTCAAACGCACGTGCGGATGTCAAGCGCACGTGTAGATGTCAAACGCACGTGTAGATGCCAAACGCACGTGTAGATGTCAAACGCACGTGTAGATGTCAAACGCATGTGTAGATGTCAAACGCACGTGTAGATGTCAAACGCACGTGTAGATGGCAAACGCACGTGTAGATATCAAACGCACGTGTAGATGTCAAACGCACGTGTAGATGTCAAACGCACGTGTAGAGGTCAAACGCCCGTGCAGATGTCAAACGCCCGTGCAGATGTCAAACGCCCGTGCAGATGTCAAACGCCCGTGCAGATATCAAACGCACGTGCAGATGTCAAACGCACGTGCAGATGTCAAACGCACGTGCAGATGTCAAACGCACGTGTAGATGTCAAACGCACGTGTAGATGTCAAACGCACGTGTAGATGTCAAACGCACGTGTAGATGTCAAACGCACGTGTAGATGTCAAACGCACGTGTAGATGTCAAACGCACGTGTAGATGTCAAACGCACGTGTAGATGTCAAACGCACGTGCAGATGTCAAACGCCCGTGCAGATGTCAAACGCCCGTGCAGATGTCAAACGCACGTGCAGATGTCAAACGCACGTGCAGATGTCAAACGCACGTGCAGATGTCAAACGCACGTGCAGATGTCAAACGCACGTGCAGATGTCAAACGCACGTGCAGATGTCAAACGCACGTGCAGATGTCAAACGCACGTGCAGATGTCAAACGCACGTGTAGATGTCAAACGCACGTGTAGATGTCAAACGCACGTGTAGATGTCAAACGCACGTGCAGATGTCAAACGCACGTGCAGATGTCAAACGCACGTGCAGATGTCAAACGCACGTGCAGATGTCAAACGCACGTGCAGATGTCAAACGCACGTGCAGATGTCAAACGCACGTGTAGATGTCAAACGCACGTGTAGATGTCAAACGCACGCGTAGATGTCAAACGCACGCGTAGATGTCAAACGCACGCGTGGATGTCAAACGCACGCGTGGATGTCAAACGCACGCGTAGATGTCAAACGCACGTGTAGATGTCAAACGCACGTGTGGATGTCAAACGCACGTGTAGATGTCAAACGCACGTGTAGATGGCAAACGCACGTGTAGATGGCAAACGCACGTGTAGATGGCAAACGCACGTGTAGATGTCAAACGCACGTGTAGATGTCAAACGCACGTGTAGAGGTCAAACGCCCGTGCAGATGTCAAACGCCCGTGCGGATGTCAAACGCCCGTGCGGATGTAAAACGCCCGTGCAGATGTCAAACGCCCGTGCAGATGTCAAACGCCCGTGCAGATGTCAAACGCCCGTGCAGATGTCAAACGCACGTGCAGATGTCAAACGCACGTGCAGATGTCAAACGCACGTGCAGATGTCAAACGCACGTGTAGATGTCAAACGCACGTGTAGATGTCAAACGCACGTGTAGATGTCAAACGCACGTGTAGATGTCAAACGCACGTGTAGATGTCAAACGCACGTGTAGATGTCAAACGCACGTGTAGATGTCAAACGCACGTGTAGATGTCAAACGCACGTGTAGATGTCAAACGCACGTGTAGATGTCAAACGCCCGTGCAGATGTCAAACGCCCGTGCAGATGTCAAACGCCCGTGCAGATGTCAAACGCCCGTGCAGATGTCAAACGCACGTGTAGATGTCAAACGCACGTGTAGATGTCAAACGCACGTGTAGATGTCAAACGCACGTGCAGATGTCAAACGCACGTGTAGATGTCAAACGCACGTGTAGATGTCAAACGCACGTGTAGATGTCAAACGCACGTGTAGATGTCAAACGCACGTGTAGATGTCAAACGCACGTGTAGATGTCAAACGCACGCGCGGATGTCAAACGCACGCGCGGATGTCAAACGCACGCGCGGATGTCAAACGCACGCGCGGATGTCAAACGCACGCGCGGATGTCAAACGCACGTGCGGATGTCAAATGCACGCGTAGATGTCAAACGCACGCGTGGATGTCAAACGCACGCGTGGATGTCAAACGCACGCGTGGATGTCAAACGCACGCGTGGATGTCAAACGCACGCGTGGATGTCAAACGCACGTGTAGATGTCAAACGCACGTGTAGATGTCAAACGCACGTGTGGATGTCAAACGCACGTGTGGATGTCAAACGCACGTGTGGATGTCAAACGCACCTGTGGATGTCAAACGCACGTGTAGATGTCAAACATGCACGTGTAGATGTCAAACGCACGTGTAGATGTCAAACGCACGTGTGGATGTCAAACGCACGTGTAGATGTCAAACGCACGTGTAGATGTCAAACGCACGTGTAGATGTCAAACGCACGTGTAGATGTCAAACGCACGTGTAGATGTCAAACGCCCGTGTAGATGTCAAACGCACGTGTAGATGTCAAACGCACGTGTAGATGTCAAACGCACGTGTGGATGTCAAACGCACGTGTGGATGTCAAACGCCCGTGTAGATGTCAAACGCACGTGTAGATGTCAAACGCACGTGTAGATGTCAAACGCACGTGTAGATGTCAAACGCACGTGTGGATGTCAAACGCACGTGTAGATGTCAAACGCACGTGTAGATGTCAAACGCACGTGTAGATGTCAAACGCACGTGTAGATGTCAAACGCACGTGTAGATGTCAAACGCACGTGTAGATGTCAAACGCACGTGTAGATGTCAAACGCACGTGTAGATGTCAAACGCACATGTGGACATCACATTTCCCTGCCATTCATACTACATGTACAGATTGTGAGAAATATTTAAAAAACACTAAGACTCTTATATAGTGATGTTATTTGAATTTTAACTCTCACTGCCGAATTATTATTTCTAATATACTGGAACTCAGAAATCATTACGTGATGGTGATCAAGTATAATGCATTCGATTGGATCCGCACATTTTTTCATTGATAGGAGTTGATTCATATAAGGAAGTACCATAATTTCATTGATATTTCCGTCGGTAAATATTGATTTTTTTCTCAGCACGATCGCAAGACTGATGCTATGGTCATAAGGAATGTCCATTTTCACGCAGAGAGAAGACTTTTGGAAAATCTACCAATGGAGTGACTGGCTCGATAACTGAGACAGTCATTCCGGTGGGAAATTTCCAAAAAGTAGTATTCTCCTGGCCTGCAAATTGACATTCGGTAAGCAAATATTCTGATATTTTTTACCAAATTTACCCATTAAAAAGTTAAATTCTATAATATGAGAATTCTCATAATAAAAGTAAATAATAAGCGTATTGTGTTCTTGTTTGTGTTCCAGAGGACATTGACCCAGATAATGAGGATGAGGTAGATGATGTCCCAACACCAAGACGTGAGTACTAGCATCAGTTATATCAATCAACTGTTATTCCTGTCATTCACTATCACATCAGCTGTCAATCAGTATCACATCGGCTGTCAATCAGTATGACATCGGCTGTCAATCAATATCACATCAGCTGTCGATCAGTATCACATCACCTATGAATCAGTATCACATCAATTGTCAATCAGTATCACATCAACTGTCAATCAGTATCACGTCAGCTGTCAGTCAGTATCACCTCAACTGTCAATCAATATCACATCAGCTGTCGATCAGTATCACATCATGTGTCAATCAGTATCACATCAGCTGTCAATCAGAATCACATCACCTATGAATCAGTATCACATCAACTGTCAATCAGTATCACATCAACTGTCAATCAGCATCGCATCAGTTGTCAATTAGTAACACATCAGCTGTCAATCAGTATCACCTCAACTGTCAATCAGTATCACATCAGTTGTCAATCAGTATCAAACATTTTGATCCTTGTCAATCAGTATGGCATAAACTACCAATCAGTATCGCGGAAACTGCCAATCGGTATCGCATAAACTGCCAATCAGTATCACCTAAACTACCAATCAGTATCACCTAAACTGCCAATCAGTATCGCATAAACTGCCAATCAATATGGCATAAACTGCCAATCAGTATCACCTAAACTGCCAATCAGTATATCGCATAAACTGCCAATCAATATGGCATAAACTGCCAATCAGTATGGCATAAACTACCAATCACTATGGCATAAACTGCCAATCAGTATATCGCATAAACTGCCAATCAATATGGCATAAACTACCAATCAGTATGGCATAAACTACCAATCAGTATCGAATCAAAATGACTAGAATTAGTATCACCATCAACTGTAAATCACTGCGATTAGAATTAGTATCATATCAACTGTCAATCAACTGTTAATTAGTATCACATTAGCTGACTAGAATTAATATCATATCATCTGTCAATCAACTGTTAATCAATGTCACATCAACGGTCAATTAGCGTCACATCAACTGTCAATCAACGTGATTAGAATCAGTATCACGTCAACTGTCAATCAGCATCACATCAACTGTCAATCAGCATCACATCAACTGTCAATCAGAATCACATCAAATGTCAATCATTGGTCAATCGGTATCATGTCACGTCTCAATCAGTATCACATGACCATGACTAAAATTAGTATGTCATCAAGTGTAAAAAAAACCCTACAGTACAGATAAAAAATACTTAGTTGTTTTCAAACCAAAATAAAACATATACTGTTAGATATTTTGAACATAATTGTATTCCATTGCTGCTTGACCCTTTAACACTCATATCAGCCAAAAACGGCGTCAGCACTGGTCTTGAGAAATGTCCATTTGCAGACCAAGAGAAGCTTATTTTAGAAAATTTATGACTGGAATGACTGGCTCGATAACCGAGCCAGTCATTCCAGTAGTAAGGTTTCAAAAAAGGCTTCTCTTGGTTTGCAAATGGACATTTTCTATGAGAGAATTGTCTTGAAGAAATTTAAGTGTTAAAGGCTTATGGCAGCAGTGTCATCCAAGCGAAACATTTCTTACTCACTTCCATGTTTCTGTTTTTGTTTTGGAAATATGTGAACTTCTTTCTGAGCTGGACTGTAGGTACTAGACTTATTATGAACTATCAGTCAATACAATGCGGGAAAAAACCCAACAGATTGTACCAGTAACAAATTAAAACATGGCCCTTCCTATTATTCAGGACTCGAAAATTTAATATGCCATTTAAATTAGTTTGCCCGACTGTATTTCCTAGTTGCCCCACTTCTGTAAATTCTGTTGAAAATATGTGATGTTGTTAAGCTATACAGACTACAGAATTGTTGTACATGTACTATAAATACCCACTCAATCATTATCCTAACCCTTTATCCCTCATATCAACCAAAAACAGCTTCAGCCCTGGTGAGAAATGTCCATTTGCAGGCCAAGAGGAGACTATTTTTGAAAATTCACCACTGAAATGACTGGCTCGATAACTGAGCCAGTCCTTCTAGTGGTAAATTTAAAAAAACCAGTTCTCTTGGTCTGCAAATTGACATTTTCCATGAGAAAATTAAAGTTTTTCATGAACAAATTTGAGTGTTCGAGGGCGAAGACTAAATAAAATAAATACTCACCATGAGTACATATACAAGGCCTGAAAATAAGAAATTATCTATGTTGTCCCCCGGGCAAGCAGTGTTTGGTGGTTGCCCTGCTGTAAAAAGTGGTTGCCCCTGACCGCAGGAACGTGTAATTTTCGAGGCCTGATTATTAGTGATGTCATGGAAGTATATTGTGTGTTTTATTTCTCTGTACAGATGGGAATTTAGTGATTGACGGGGTCTCCACTGATCAGGCAGCGTTGGAGCGTGGCAGTGGTGAAATAGTACAACAGATCACATGGTGGCATATTAAAAGGTTTGCTACTAGGTATAGAGTACAAGCTGCTCCCAAGAGAGCACCGGTGAATTTTATAACTGAAAAGTTGGGCTTGTTTAACCCTTTAACCACTTAGACAATGTCCATTTGCAGACCAAGAGAGGACTATTTTTGAAAATTTACCACTGGAATGACTGGCTCGGTTATCGAGCCAGTCATTCCAGTTGTAAATTTTCAAAATCTTCTGTTGGTCTGGTTTTTGGCTGATATGAGTGTTGAAGGGTTAATTCTTTATTGACCCAAAGCTAGTTAAAAAGTGGCGCATGCAGTCACGTTGAGTACAGGGGTTGAAATTAAGACTAGCTTGCCTAGACTGAGGCTAGTAGAAATCGACCAGGCCCAGAAATATTTGTGACCGGCCAGCCCTGTGGGCAAGTAATAACCCTTTACTGCCCCAATCCTGCAAAAAAAACCAACTAGTGGTCATAGATAATGTCCATTTGCAGACCAAGAGAAGACTATTTCTGAAAATTTACCACTGGAATGACTGACTCGGTGATCGAGTCATTCATTCCAGTGGTACATTTAAAAAAAGGTCTTCTTGGCCGGCAAATAGACATTCACTGAGAATGTTTTTAGCTCACCTGGCGTTCAAGTGAGCTTATAGCATGGCGACCATCCATCCGGCGTCCCTCATCCATCAACTTTTGCTTTAAAATGGTACTCCTCCTTAACCAATAGACAGATTTAAACCAAATTTGGTTCAAAGGATCCTATTGGGCTTGGCTCCAGAACTTCCATTCAGAATTTTGATTCCTGAATTTTTTGGGTTAAATCGACTATATTAAAAATTTACTGGAAATTGTCAAAATGCTTCTTACCATTTTGACCGATTTCTTAAAGGACCCTATGATCGTAGGCTCCAGAAATTCCATTCAGAATTTTGATTCGTCAATCTTTTTGGTCAAAATCTTAGATCATATGAAAAATGTACCGGAAATTGTCAAATTGCTTCTTCTTACCGTTCCGAGTGATTTCAAACAAATTTGGCAGAAAGGACCCTATGGTCGTAGGCTCCAGAGCTTCCATTCGGAATTTTGATTTAAAATTTTTTGCCCGAAAATCGTAGAGTGTATGAAAAAGTTACCGGAAATTGCCAAATTGCTTCTTACCATTCTGAGCGATTTCAATCAAATTTAATTGAAAGGATTCTGTCATGATGGGCTCTAGAACCTCCATTCAGAATTTTGATTGGTAAAATTTTTGGGGTGAAATCTTAGATTTTATTTTAAATGTACTGGAAATTGTTAAATTGCTTCTCCTTACCATCATGACCGGTTTTAACCAAATTTGTCTGAATTTGATTGAACAATTTTTGGGGTGAAAATCTTAGATTTGATAAAAGTTTACCGGAAATGGTCAAAATGCTACTCCTCCATAGCTGCTTGACATATTTCACCCCAATTTGCCTAGATGGATTCTATGGTGGTAGGCTGTAGAACTTTTATTCAGAATTTTAATTGATCAATTTTTTGAGTGAAAATCTTAGATTTTATGAAAAATCTACTGGAATTGGTCAAAATACTATGCCTACTTAGCTGCTTGACAGATTTCAACTAATGGCTAGATTTACCCTATCTTGACATATTTCAACTAATGGCTAGATTGACCCTATCATGGTGTAGACTCTAGAACTTCTATTCAGAATTTTAATCACCAGTCAATTCTATGGGTGGCCATCTTGGATTTTCCGAAAATTATTGATCATATCTATTTATATGCAAATGGTTCAAATACCAATGGTCCAGGTGAGCGCCACAGGCCCTTGTTGTTTAGATTTTCTTGCCTAATTTAAACCTTATCTCAAATATCATTTCTTACTGATAGATTATGGCACAGAGATTTTCCATATCATTCATCTTCCCATGCGTTACTTTATCTATTCACAATTATTTACCCGGTGAATATCGGGTTATTGGTGCATTATGGGTGCCACAGTTTTCTGTTATGTGATGTCATATAGGCTCAGAGACACTAAATTATTATGATATTGTATATTTTTGTTGTATATCGAGCTACTGATAAGCTATAATTAACCATTTAGTAACATGTCAGCTAAAACCCGTCGCCGCAGTTAAACTGATTAATGTCCACTTGCAGGCCCTGAGAAGACTATTTTTGAAAATTTACCACTGGAATGCCTGGCTCGATAACTGAGCCTGTGTTTCCTGTCTTGTCTTGGACTGTAAATCGACATTCAATAGGCAAATAGTTAAATTTTTTAAAGTAAATTTGACCATTAAGCAGTTAAATCTTATGAAGCAATTTCTAATGTTAATGCTCACCAAAATAAACAAAGTTACTGATAGATGGTACTGCCATTAGCTTCTGTTGCCACAGTTACCAGACTAACATGATTTGCGCAACTAACCCTTTAACACTCAAATTTGTTCAAGTAAATTTCAGTTTTCTCATAGAAAATGTCCATATGCAGACTAAGATATTATTTTTGAAAATTTATTACTGCAATGATTGGCTCGATTATCGAGCCAGTCATTTCACTGGTAAATTAAAAAAAATAGTCTTCTCTTGGTCTGCAAATCGAATTTTCTCAAGACCACTGCAGAAGCAGTTTTTTTCCAGCGTGTGTTAAAGGGTTAGGTAAATATAGCTTGCTCAAGATTTTATAGCTTTGTTTTCAGTCGTCATTTAAGAAAATGGAACCGTCGCTGTAGACGTTTTTGTCGGCGCCTCGTCAAGTCGCAGGCATTTTATTGGCTTGTAATAGTGCTGGTATTTCTCAATACTTGTATATTGACATCAGAGCATTATCAGCAGCCACAGTGGCTCGATGAATTCCAGTGTAAGTATCAGGCAGTTATATTTTTCTCAGAATATCTCGCTTTTGAACATCTGGCTATTGTTGGCGTGTAGGCATAAATCACCAATATATATATATATATATATATATATATATATATATATATATATATATATATATATATATATATACATGTATATATATATGAATATATATATATATATATATATATATATATATATATATATATATATATATATATATATATAGTATGCAATGTTATGTAATGACATTTAGCAACAATTACAAAATTCTTTTTGATGTAACCGGTGCTAGAGCGCTATAGTTGTATTCTAGGTGGCCTTGCCAAAAAAAATGACTGACAGACTGGCATATACTAGTTGCGAGTCTCAACTAATAATGATAATGTTCGATATTTTTAATATTTCAACTGGGAGCTGTTGCTGTCTATGCCTAAAACAGTGACAAATTAGTTTCAAAACAGTCAACAGATTACCAGTATGGTCATTTTTTTCACCCGATTGCTAAACTAGATTGACCGTATATTATTGAGCTTATATACCAAGCCACATGACATGAATTTTTTCTGATTGGTTGAAAATTATGTGTGACTTTCATGGAATTATGCAGTTACTTGGCTCCAATTTGTCTGCGACAGTGTAGTCAGAGCAAGACATGATACAATCAATGTTCTAGAGATATGAAGTCAAAGTATTCAATTGAAGGATTGGTACATCAATGTACATGGTGCTAGTGACATGGGGGATAAAAATATTATTAATGCTTGAGTGAAGATAGCAACCAGAATATACAATGCATATTGCACCTGTGCCGGCTAAAACCGGCCTCTGCTATGGTCTTGTGGAATGTCCATTGACAGGCCGAGAGAATACAATTTTGAAAATTTAACGCTGGAATGACTGGCCCGATAATCGAGCCGGTCATTCCAGTGGTAAATTTTCAAAAATTGTGTTCTCAAACTGAATGGACATTCAATAAGAAAATATTAAAATTTTCTTGACCAAATTTGACCATTAAAGGGTTAAAATGTGATTCTTTGAATTCAGGATTCAAAGAATATAAATTGATTTCAATGTGCAGAAAAAAGTGGACAGAGCTTAACTAGAAATGCGTGGGGCATAGCAAGAAATGGTTTCCCCTGTTTCACAGTGGTGCGTATAATTAAATCTGTTCTCTTTGTCTTGCAGCTGTGGCTAACCTGTTCTTCGTAGTATTATTTGCCATGGAGATGTTACTCAAGATGTACAGTTTGGGCTTCCAGGGATACTTTGTGTCGCTTTTTAATCGCTTTGACAGTTTTGTTGTTGTGTGTAGTATATTAGAATTAATCCTCATATATACTGGGCAGATTCTACCGCTGGGTGTCAGTGTGTTGAGATGTGCTCGATTACTTCGCGTCTTTAAAGCTACCAGGTGAGTGCTAGCCGAGTGTTATGTCTGAATAGTTTTATCAATGTTGTTTGGCTTTTCCTATGAAAAGAGCTGACCTGTCGGTATAATTAAATATGGCACATGTCAGCTGGTGTCATCATCAAAATGATGTAGCTCCATCATGAAAATCAAAAAGTCTCATGAAAGTATATATGAATTGTATGGCTTTGATGAATTTACAATTTAATAAACAATCTGTTGAATATTTTTAAACTAATTTAACTGGGAGCTGTTTGCTGTGTCAAAATTTTCAACGCCTTACCTGTATTGTTACCTTGAAATTTAGATGCTTGGAATTCAGGTTTCAAAGCATCAAATAGATTCTAACACAGTGAAAAGGTGTGTGGAACTTATTTTGAAATGTGCGGGCATAGCTAGAAATGTATCCCTGTATTGATTCAAAGCTTTGGAAATCAGTTAGGTCTGATCTGGAGTTTGGGTGAATGCATTTAGATATTGGCGTGAATGTGGCAGCAACAGGCCAACAGCTGCCAGTCAAACAAGTTTTTAAAATATTCAACAGCCTATATAAGTGTATAGTCACTTTTAAATTGAGAGGCTTGGATTTCAGGTTTGAAGTGGATGATGACGACAACAAGGTTGACGACAATTGTGATTGGGGTGGTGGTGGTGGGTGGGTGGGTGGGTGGGTGGGTGGGTGGGTGGGTGGGTGGGTGGGTGGGTGTGGTGGTGGTGGTGATGGTGGTGGTTGGTGTCATGGTGGTGCTTGTGGGTGTGATGGTGGTGCTTGTGGGTGTGATGGTGGTGGTTGTAGTGATGGTAGTGGTTGTGATGTTGCGTTTGATGGTGAGTGTAATGGGGTGGCGGTGGTTATGATGGTAGTGGTGGGTCTAATGGTGGTGGTGGTTGTAGTGATGATGGTTGGTTGTGATGTTGCGTGTGATGGTGGGTGTAATGGGGTGGCGGTGGGTCTAATGGTGGTGGTGGTTGGTGTGGTGGTGGTGGTGGGTATGGTGGTGGTGGTGATGGTGGTGGTGGTCAAGTTGTTGATGCTGATAATAATATTTTTTGCGTATATGCTTCAGGTACTGGTCGTCATTGCGGAACTTGGTAGCATCATTGTTAAACAGTATGCGCTCCATTGCCAGTCTGCTTTTGTTGCTTTTCCTTTTCATCGTCATCTTTGCTCTTCTTGGGATGCAACTGTTTGGTGGAAAATTTAACTTTGATACCACTGAAGCCAAACCTCGCAGCAACTTCGACACAATCTATCAGTCACTACTGACTGTATTCCAGGTTTGTCATGATTCACGCTGTCAATAACTATCGAGTAGATAAGTAACCTATTCATGACTGAATATTGTCAACAATATTAAATTATTTGCTAATTGAACATGTTGAATGTCCATTTGCAGACGAAGAGAAGACTATTTTTGAAAATTTACTTCTGGAATTACTGGCTCAGTTATCAACCCAGTCATGTCAATGGTAAATTCTTTAAAATTATCATGACCACTGCAGAGGATGATTTTGGTTTTCCGCAGTTATTTTCGCAGTCCTTCAAGGTATTCAACTGAGAATTGGTATATTGCTTTGTTATGAGAAGTTACAGACCAAGTTCGAGTTTCAGGCATATGCGTCAATCTTTGATAGAGTTATGCCCCCCCCCCATTCGACTTAAGAAATACGAAAAATATCAGCTTTCCACACTTTTTCGCACTCTAAGATATTTAAGCGAAAATTGGTGCATCACTTTAGTATAAGGAGTTACAGAGCAAGTTCGCGTTTCAGACATTTTCATCAATTTTTCATGGAGTTATGCCCCCTTTCGACATGAAATACGAAAAATACTAGTTTTCCACATTTTTTTCCGCCGTCCTTCAAGATATTATACTGAGAATTGCTACATTGCTTTGTTATGAGAAGTTACAGGCCAAGTTCGATTTTCAGGCGTATGCGTAAATTTTTTATGGTGTTATGCCCCCTTTCGACTTAGAAAATATGAAAAATATCAGTTTTCCGCACTTTTTTTCGCACTCCAAGATATTTAAGGAAAAATTGGTACATCGCTTTAGTGTAAGGGGTTACAGAGCAAGTTCGAGTTTCAGACGTTTTCGTCAATTTTTCATGGAGTTATGCCCCTTTCGACTTATGAAATACAAAAAATATTAGTTTTCCGCACTTTTTTTTTCGCCTTTCGATATATTCAACTGAGAATTGGTCCATTACTTTGGTATGAGAAATTACAGACCAAGCTCGAGTTTCAGGCGTATGCATCAACTTTTGATGGAGTTATGCCCCCCTTTCAACTTAAGAAATATGAAAAATATCAGCTTTCTGCACTATTTTTCACACTCTTTCAAGATATTTAAGCAAAAATCGGTACATCGCTTTAGTATAAGGAGTTACAGAACTGAGTAAGTTCGAGTTTCAGACATTTTCGTCAGTTTTTCACGGAGTTATTCCCCTTTCGACTTATGAAATGTGAAAAATATTAGTTTTCCGCCCTTTTTCTCGCCCTCTTTCAATATATTCAACTGAGAATAGGTTCATTACTGTAGTATAGGAAATTACAGCCCAAGTTCGAGTTTCAGGCGTTTGCATCATTTTTTGATGGAGTTATGTCCCCATTCGACTTCTGAAATACAAACATATCAGCTTTCAAGACTTTTTCCTTCTCCTTCACCATATATAACTGAAACTTGGTTTATTGCTATGTTATGAGAAGTTACAGATCAAGTTCGAGTTTCAGCTGCTTCTGTCAATTTTTAATGGAGTTTTTACCTGTCAACCTCTAAAGATTTATATCACCAGGTAGGGGACATGTATTGCAAAGCAGCAATACTTACAGAATGCTTCTTCCATTATATAATGATCCTTAATGTACATCACACCATCAAATATCACCCGCCCACACAGAAGATATTTGAAATTTTCCCACTGGAATAAGTGGCTCGTTTCTTTCAATGCTAAATTTTCAAAAGTAGTCTTCTCTTGGTCTGCAAATTGACATTTTCTATCATAGCATTGACCAAATTTGACCAGTAACTTGTTAACCCTTTAACCATCGAATTTGTTCAAGAACATTTCAATTTTCTCATAGAAAATGTCCATTTGCAGACAAGAGACTGTTTTCGAAAATTTACCACTGGAATTACTTGCTCGGTTATCGAGCCAGTCATTCCAGTAGTAAATTTAAAAAAAAAGTCCTCTTCGTCTGCAAATGGACATTCTTCAGACCACTGCAGAAGCCATTTTTGGTTGATATGAGGAGTTAAAGGGTTAATACATAATTGGAAATTGAATATATAGTCCGGGAGCCAATTTTCAAAAGAGGCCTAGAAAATGGGTTTCGTGCAACACCCACTACACACTTGGTTTGTCGCTTTAGGCTGTTTGTGGGATGTCTCAGGAACAATTCTAGCCCTGATGTTAAATTCTGGCAGCAACAATATATGGCAGCCAATTTTCTATCAGGGCTGGGTTGGGGTGGGGTGGTGGTGGGGGGTGGTGTGGCGGCCGATGTGTAAATCTGGAAAAAAATCAATATTTTTCTTTCTCCTAAAGCTTAAATTCCTCAAATAAATGTTCCTAGCATGTTGATATGAGATAGGCATTGGTATTCTTGCTTCAATAGTTCACGTTTTCCAGAAAATAATGACATGTATTGTTAAAAAACAGACAAAATTCCATGAAAATATATTTTAATTTTCTAATATAATTCTTCAGTAGTCAATCCAAAAGAACAATCAGTGTGTCAAAGCTGATAAATCTGTTAATTCTATATGTCTACTGTTCAGAAAAACAAAAAATTGTTGACATACTTTAAAATAAGCGGTAAATTATTGGCATTACCCTTCCCCTAAACCCAAATTACCAAAGAACATAATCACAAGAATAGTAGCCTAGATGGCCATATCTGCCTGTATATTACAATTATACTCATGAACTCGATATTAGCATCAACAGTTACTGATTTCAATGTTTTACAATGTCTAGATTAAAAATCAATACTAAAACAAGTTTTTGCTGACCTTCAAGATGATTGGTCAGTTCAAATCAAAATGTTACAAAATCATCATTGTGTCTTTAATCTTCTCCATTATCATCATCGACATCGTCATTCATGTCACATGCGAAAACATTAGTTTGATTTTTACACTGTTCAGCTGCCATGCAAGTACAGGATTCCGTGCATGACATCCCATTGTGCTGACAGGCACACACGTTACCTTGTTGACATGCAGATGCCTTACACCTGCACACATTCAGCTCAACAAGACCAACTGGGGCTGGGTCCTTGGACATTAGGGTGGGTTGATCCATCCTCGGTGTTCCAGCCATTACCATCTGGCTTTGGTAGATCTTGTTTGACGAGCAGTGACTTCTTCCAGATAAATGACTGATAGTTAGCTGGATAGATATGTAGCTGGAGGCTGTCAGAAGTTGGAGGCATTCACTCTGACAGAGCATCCAAATCTGCCTTCATCTTCCGAATCACCAGCTGTCCGATCTGTTGTGTACAGTGAACACACAAACTGTTTGCATGCACGAACAGTGTCATCTGTTGGCGGAATGATATCTCCGAGCTGCGACACTTGCTTTTGCCACTTTTCATCTCTGAGGAGATGCCTCACAGCTGTCATCTTCCCAATGCCACTGAAAGCACTCGTCGAGTCATCCTGTGAGTGCATGCAAGGATGGAAGTGCTTTACATACATCTGTACGAAACCAAAGTTACTGCCACATCATTTCGTTGTACAGTTGTATACATATCACAGCGATATCTGTGTCTGGTGACTGCACAATAACCTGTGGGTGATCATATGAAGCATTGTGTGCATGCAGTATAAGCCTTATAGCGGCTTTTTCATGGTCAGACTCCAGTGATGAGAGTTTTGAGACATTCCCTCGTATTATCAACCTGCATTCATTTCCATCCTTGAAACCTCCACCGAGAACCATCTGGTCACCGAGAGCCAGTTTATCTGGTGCAGTTTGATACCATCGTTCAGAGAGGAAGACACAGAGAGATTCACCTTGTTGGGATTCTTGATGCACTTGTCCCATTGTTTGAGTACAGGTGTAGTGGGTCCGAAGATCTTAATTTCTAATGCTGTAGATAACCCCCTTCTACTTCAATATACTTAGCTACTGGACCACTGTATGGTATGTTTCCTAACATATCTACCCTTCCAAATAAATCCCAATTTAAACAACGCAGGGACCCGTACCTAGACGTGTCTTGAAACTCCCGCACCGGTCACTGACCAGCTCCGAGTCCAGACCAGCCATTCCACAAAATATTTGCGTGAAACGTGCAGTGTTTTGTTGTGTCTACTTAAAATTCCAGTTTTAGTGTTATTCAGGCTTATTTTCCCTGCAATTCGTCAATGATGTCTGGCTCGGAGCTATCCCCATCTACAAAGATGATATTCTTCCATAATTATGTTGTTTTGGACATAAATATTACTGTTGGATGTCTGTCTGTGTTATATTTTTCAGATTGCCATTTTAGCCATTTATTCACGAGGACTCGTTTGCTACTATGAGGACTCATTTGATCCTTAGCGAGTACTCGTTGTTTCTGCGTCCGTAAATGACCAGGATTCATCATTCAAGATGGATGCTGGAGTGGAAATTGGTTTGATTTGACAGCTGATTTGGGTAATTTTGTCATTTATCACAGTCTTTTGTATTTTTTATGACCCTACTTCGTATTAGTCGCTTTGGTTTGTATCTTTTGGGTTTTCCGGTGAGGTGAGTGCCTCATTGTAACCGGGGAGTGAGCGAAACCTGTTGTAAATTCCCGTTTTTAGTGGTGGTAGGTGCTTTTATTTTCGATGATACGTATATTATTAGAGAAATGTTCGATGGTACGTATTTTATTAGAGAAATTTGGTCAGATTTCTCAATAGCCTAGGCTCATATCGCATTGGTACATCACTTTGATGCGTTATGAATAAAATTTGTGTTTATTTGATTCTACTTCACATTAATCACGTTTTTTATGAACAGTAATACATTTTTTTTTTTTAAGTCTGGAATAATTATTTTTTATTCATTGGACTGTCATTAAATGATTTTCACATGTAATCATGGGGCTCAATAAAACAATGAATTTTTGGAGGGTCCTATATTATTGTTCATGCCCATAAACCAGATTGCTCTGCTTCTGGTGTGTTTATTTCATTCCATGCACCCCAGTATGGTAACGTTTTCTTGTTAGTGAGGTGTGGTTAGAAAAATAACTAATACTTTTGTTCTTCCCCTTGTATTTTTCAGAAGAAGTAGATTCATGGTGCAGTAATGGAAAGTGCAATAAATACTTTAGCTCAATCTTTGAGGGTCACGAGTTGGCTAAGTGTTCTGCCTGTGACAAGGATCCGAGGTGTGGTGTGTGCCTGGCCTGATCAGAATCGACATGGAAAGCCTTCCAGAGATCACGACATGAGCAGTCAGGTAAAGTGTCAGTGTCTAAAAAAGACCTGGACGCAGCGGTAGCCTCTGTTAGGGCTGAGATGGCTGTGTCATTTCAGTCGATGCTAGATGAATCATTGGGATGGTTCATGAGTCAGATGGCATCGACTGCAGTGGCTCCGCCATTTGCCCAGCAGGCGATCGACCCGTCGCTTGGCACCTGTCTGGCCATGGCTGGACCTAGTGGTATCCATAAAAGCGGCACCCATGAGGGTCCATTAGTGGTTGGCTCTGCTCCGTTAGTGCCCTGTACCGGTTCTGCCAAGGCGGAACATTACGGGATCTGTGGCCAGGAGCAGGGTTCTCTCATCCGCGGCATGATCTCGGAGACACACCAGGTTATAGATCACGATCTATCAACTGAGGAGGACCAACTACTGCAGCTGTCCCAGTCGGCCCTCGTTGAGCTGATGGAGGTGGATGCCATGCAGCCTGAGGGGCCGTATGCAGTCCATCTTCATCCGAGCTAGTTCACCCTGGTTCAACGGGGTTCAGTGCTGGAGCAGGCTGGGGTCAGTGAACAAGCTGCTTTCGCTACCATGGTGTCTGGTATTCCATCAGCACCGGTACCTGAGGGTTTTTGTTTCATGCCTGATTTGCGGAGTCCACCCTGTCCGCAGAAGGCTGGATCAGAGCATTCGGCCCCCGGTAATGATACTGGGTCTGGTGGGGTCCTGACCAGATGGTTGCCAAGGAGGCCGTGACTTGGACGGCTGACATGAAGGTGGCGGACCCCATCCTTCTTCCATGTGGCCCTTTGGCAACTGAGAGTGAATGGAGGGAGGCCATAGACTTCATAAGAAATTCTTATGATTTTGGGCCGCATCCAGAAGTCCAGGAGTCAGTTGCGCTCTCGGGCATTAGTGCTCAGAGATGCAAGCTGATGGAGACGCAGCAGTCACGTATATCATTTATTCCGTTGGATGTTAACACCACGGATATGGCGGTTATCGCTTCTTCAGCGATCATTAGCGGAAAACTGCCTAAGATTCCTAGGCAAGTTCGTAAGTGTATCCGGGTACCATTAGATGACTACCGGAGGCACGTCGCTGCACCGCAGTTGTCGCTTGATGAGAGAGCAACACTGGGTATAGAGCGTCCTCCTTTGGGGAAGGATGGCAAACCGGTTACGGCCAAACCTGCTGTCCATCCCCTACGAGTGTATCCTTACCAGGAGATCTCGTATGTGGAGGAAGCAATGAGAACAGCAACAGCTTCACTCTCGCACTCTAATGCTTTCCTACAGCGTGTTTTTCATGCAGGAAGGGACGGTAATACTGTGCCATCATCAGTGCTTAAGACATTGATGGACTGTCAACGGCTAGCCCAGGACTGTCTAGCTCGGGCTACTGCACGCTGTTTGCGTTTGAGTCATCGTATGATCCTTGACTATGCGCAGCCAAATCGGGACATCGAACGTTCACTGCTTGGGGCGGACACGAGAGGTCCCGAGCTCTTTGGGGGTGAAGCGTGGAGCACCCTTGAAGGCATCACAGACAGGTGTGAAAGACTGCGCCAGGGTATGCCCGAAGAAGGATGTTAAACCCAAGGTTAAACAGCAGTCTAAGGGTGTATTTGTGAGGCCTGCTCCTGCCTCCCACCCCAATCCGTGTATGCTCAGCAGGCTAATTCTTCTGGTCAGGGGAAGAAGCATGCCTGGTGTAAAGCGGGATTCCCTGCTCAATCGTCGGCATCCAAGGATGCCAAGGTGGATGGCTATGGAATAGGGGGTGGCAGCGGTTCCGGGCCCAGCCAGCGTGGTGGCCGGGACAGAGCTGCTGACTCAGCCAAGAGAGGCCGTGGGGCCGTTAAGGGGTCTTATCGGGCCTGATGGCCTTTCATTTCGAACCGCTCCGGTGCTTCCGGGAACAGTGAGTCATGTAGCGTTGACGTCCATCGGACCTGTCTTAGAAAATATCGAATGGACAGCATGTCAAATTCTTCAGCCACTCCAATTAGAAGGCAGGCTGCAGTTGTTTTCACATCAATGGGCAGACGTGGTACGAGATTCTGTGGTTATTCATTAGATAACCTACGGGTATTCTCCGGAATGGTCCCAAAGCGGACTGCTTCCACGTCTTGCTATGGACCCCATTTGGACTCCAGTACCAATGGTTTCCGATTGGCATTTCGCTACTCAAGAGGAGATTAATGCTCTTTGCGAAAAAGGCACTGCAATCAGTGCAAGATCAGCACAGCCCAGGCTTTTATTCGATCATGTTCCTGGTAGACAAGCACACCAGTGGGTGGAGACCAGTGCTAAACCTGAAGCCATTGAATCAATTTGTCCAGTCTCCAAAATTAAAAATGGAAACAACAAGGACTGTAATGGCGGGATTAGCGAAAGGTATGTGGACAGTGTCAATAGACCCGAAAGATGCCTACTTCTACATTCCAATAAAAGGCGTTCCAGGGCCGCATATGGCAATTCAAAGTTGTCCCAAAAACGACTCCTCCAGAACCGCTGAAGGGATCAGGCCAAAATTTGGGCCATTAAAATTTGTTCAAGGAAAGTTGATCCATCAAAAAAACATGGGCGCCGTGGGCCAATCAAAATGTAGTATGTTTGGCGGCCATATTGCACTCGCAAAAATGTCCACAAACTCATTTAAAAGACTGCTAAACCACCCACCAACAATTTTGACAAAAATTGATGGTGCTCCAGGTGAGCGACACTGGCCCCTTGGGCCTCTTGTTCCTATACGCCATAGTGAATGAGACACCCTGTTACATACTTTCTTGATTTGTTCATCCATGAGTCCAGCCGAGTCCGTCATCACCCCCAAATCACGAATGGATGCAGATGGAGAAACATACACCTCACCAACACGCACATCACATGTGACCACCCGAAAACACGCTTCCTTGCTGCGTGACGAGAACCAGACTACTTCTGTCTTACCGTCATTCACTGCGCAAATTTGCTCGCATCCGATCATGTATCTCATCAACACAGGCCTCAATGCGGCTGACTGTGGCAGCGTCCATTCGAGAGTCACAGGCGATGTACAGTTGGGAGTCATCAGCATAGATCACAGCATTTAAACCGTGGCGAGTGATGATGTCCTCAATCGGAGTCATGTATAGGGCAAACAGGACTGATCCTAAGACCGAGCCCTGGGGAACTCCAAATTCTAGGACATGGTCCTCCGACACCACCGACCGCAAAAACACTGGGTCCTACCCCAAAGGACTGTATCCAGTCATAGGCTAGTCCACAGATGCCGAAACAACAGCGCAATCTGTTCATGAGAATGTCGTGATCGATGGTATCGAAGGCCGCAGAAAGGTCAAGTAACACAAGTATGACATCATGCTGCCTATCGAGAGCGAGCATAACATCGTTCAGGACTTGAAGGAGTGCCATCTTGGTGCTATGTCCCTCTCGATAAGCAGACTGAAATTTGCCATAAAGACTATTAGAGGAAAAATATGGATGCAAACGAAAAAATCCACTCTTCTCAAGAAACTTGTCCAAGAAACAACAGCATATTATTAAAATAGTCATTTTCACTGTGTATATTGTCTGCATTATAGCATTGCACAGTTGATCATCGGTCTCTATAGTGTTCCCTGATAATCCCTGTCTATATGGCGCACTGCTCCTGCCTGAACCATGCCTCAAGTTTGTTCTCCTCTGGTGTGGAATGTTAAAACAACAATATATGCTAAAATAAAATATATTTCAACACATAAACATTTTGTGAACGCATAGTCGTATGCCTAAGACGCATGTCACATCATGGATTGTGTTATGGAGTGAAAATTATTGGTAATTTGGCAAACCGGTTCAGGAAATGTTTATTAAGTCCGTAATGATTTTGGAGGTAGGGGTAGGAAAATGCTGATATCTCTTGCTTAAATCAAGGAATGTCAAAATTGTTTGTATTTCTATAACGTAACTAGATGGAACAAACAGACTAACTGCATTGGTCAACTAACAGTTCATTGAAATACACGATTTGAAGGGTTACAGCCAAAAATAAAAACAATCATGGCAATTTTCATGGAATTTTGTGTATTTTCTTTATGAAATTCGCATTCTGTAGTCGGAAACTTAATCTATTGAAGCAGCAATGCAAAGACTTATAGTATATCAACATGTTAAGAACATTTGTTTTGAGGATCTTGACTTGAGGAGCGAAGAAATGAAATCAGTAAATTTTGCCAGATTTGCGCCTCAGCGGCCACCCCCCCCCCCCATAATAGAAAATTGACTGTCATAGATTGTTGCTGCCAGAAATCAACTGTACATCAGGGATAGAAATGATCCAGAGACACCCCACAAACAGCCTAACGTGACAAACCAAATGTGTAGTGGGTGTTGCACAAAATCTTTTTTGCTGGTCCTGGCTCCTGGACTAATATATTACATCTCAGAAATAACTTAACATGTTTCCTAAACAAAATAAAACAGTCCATTGAATATTGTTGACTTTTTGGTGCATAGTCACACACCAATGCCTCAAAATAAAATTATTAAATTGTGTACTTTTAGAGGCTTAAATTGTGTGTCTAGATGTAATGCAACGAAATAAATCTTAACATATGATGATTTCATTACATATAAATAAATTAATTTTTTTAATTTGTGACCTTGAGTCTCTAATTCAACTTCACAACTAAAAAAATTATATTAATTTATATGTAAGGAAAGCATCATATGTTCAGCTTTATTTCGTTGCCGAGATATAATTTAAGCCTCTAAAAGTATACAATTTTAACAATTTTATTTTCAGGCATTCTGGTGTGAATGTGCACCTTTAATTTGATTGGCCATTAAAGGCGTCCAGTCAAAAGATAATTGTAAGTGATTTGTACATTTTCATGTATTTGCTTGTGAATGTGATAATAATAATAATAATAATGATGTCATAAATTGTTGTGTTCCTCAGATTTTGACTGGTGAGGACTGGAATGCTGTCATGTATGATGGCATCAAGGCTTATGGTGGTGTCCAGTTTCCAGGAGTTCTTGTGCTCTTCTATTTTGTCATTCTCTTCATTTGTGGCAACTGTATCCTTTTTCAATGGATAATCTTCATTCTCTGCATTGCCGTCATAATCATAATCATAACATGTACAGCTTTTTAGGACATTGTATCCTATTATCAGCTAATTCAATAAATTTGGTGATGAGCTACATTATCTAAGTCATTTTTGCATTACATGGTTTATCTAGAGCTCTATAATTATAGTATACAGGATGTTGAATAAATAGTTTATCTAGTCTGGTTTTAAAACTATTTAGAGATGGAGCTTCAACAACTTCAGGCGTCAGGGAGTTCCAAAAGTCTATGACACGGTTAGAGAAAAAGCTTTGTCTAAGGGATGTATTTGCTCTTGGTTTTAGTAATGTAAATTTATGACCTCTAGTTCTCTTTCTTGGACGGATAATTAGAAGTTTTCTAGAGTCCACAGTATACAGGTTATGCATGTACTTATAGACATTTATAAGATCCCCTCTTATTCTTCTGTATACTAGACTTGGTAGTTCTAAATATTCTAATCTTGCCTGGTAATTTAGATTTTTTAAGTTGGGCACCATTTTCGTAGCTCGTCTCTGAATTTGTTCAAGTTTTTCTGCTTGTTTCCATGTGTTTGGTGACCATACAGGGGCAGCATACTCCAGGTGAGAGCGTATTAAAGTTGGATAAAGTTTCATGAACAGGTCTTCATCTATATATTGGAATGTACGCCATATTATGCCTGTCATTTTATTAGCCTTGGAAGTTATCTTCTCTATATGGCTCTCAAATGTTAGTTTTGTATCTATTGACATGCCTAGGTCATTGATTATATTTTCGTCATGTAATTTTAGGGTTTTCCCATCATCTATCATTTGATAGGAAGTATTAAAGTGATTATGGCCTATGTGCATTACAGAACATTTTTGAGGATTAAATCGGACCTGCCATGTTTCTGACCACTGCTGCAGTGAATTAAGGTCTTGTTGTAGTTCTTTACAAACATCTGCATGTGTTATGGTTCTATAAGCTTTAGTATCATCCGCAAATAAAGAAATGTCAGATTCAATCACAGATGGCATGTCATTGATAAAAATAGTGACAAGTACTGGACCGAGTACACTGCCCTGTGGAACTCCACTCAAAACAGGTGTCCATGACGAAAAGGCTCCATTTACTACAACCCTCTGTTGGCGATTTGTTAAAAAGGATCTTAGCCAGTTTAGTAGATTACCTGAAATTTTGTATTGGCTTAATTTACTTAGAAGGCGTTCATGAGGCACTGTGTCAAATGCCTTCATGAAATCAAGATACAGGACATCTATATCTTCACCCCTGTCTAGAGCAGTCGTCCAGGCCTCTAACGCTTCTAATAATTGTGTAACTATAGATCGCCCAGCCATGAAACCATGTTGATATTCAGTAAAAAAACTGTTATTTATCATGTGGGCTACTACCTTGTCCCTCACAATGCTCTCCAGTACCTTACAGGAAATGGAAGTAAGGCTAACCGGTCTATAGTTATTTGGTTGTCTTTTTGACCCCTTCTTATGTATGGGTATGACATGGGCATATTTCCAATCTGTCAGCACTGAACCTGTGTCTAATGATTTTTGGTATATAAGTGTCAAGGGCCTTGCTATGACATCCTTTAATTCTTTGAGTAGCCGAGGATGTAAACCATCAGGTCCTGGGGATTTGTTTTGCTTTAAGTTGCCTAGTTTTTCTTTCACAGTATCAAGATTCACTTTAATGTTGCTCAATGCATTGGTTTCGGTTTTAAATTTCATAATGGGAATAATATTTATATTTTCTTGGGTAAATATACTAAAAAAAAATTGATTTAATAATTCTGCATTATCTTGGTCTGTTACAGTAAGGTTACCATTTATGTCTTCAAGATCTCCCACACTTTCTTTTGTTTTTAGTTTATTATTGACATAGCGCCAAAATGATTTAGGGTTCTTTTTAATGTTAGTCGCGATGTTTCTTTCAAAGAGCCTGACTGACTTTTTACATTGTGCTTTTACTTGATTTCTCACACACGCATATTTGTTATAATGATGTGTATCTTGTGTGCCCAAATATGTTTTCCAGTACTTTTCTTTTTTTCTTATTAACCTAAGTAATTGTCTATTTAGCCATGGTGGTCTATGTTTGTTTAAGGGAATCCATGTCAGTCAACAGCCAAAATCTATTCTTTAATCCTTTACTGGTCAAAGTTGGTCAAGAAAATCAAGATACCTTATTGAATCTGCTGGTAAAGAGGGTTTTTTTCAAAATTTACCACTGGAATGACCGGCTCGATTATTGAGCCAGCCATTCCAGTGGTAAATCTTCAAAAATACTCTTCTCTTTACCTGCAGATGGACAATCGTCATGACTACTGCAGAGGCCAGTTTTGGCCGGCTTGACGATTAACCCTTTAACACGCATATCAGCCAAAACGGCTTCTGCGGTGGTCTTGAGAAATGTCCATTTGCAGAGCAAGAGAAGACTATTTTTGAAAATTGACCACTGGAATGACTGGTTCGATAATCGAGCCAGTCATTCCAGTGGTAAATTTTCAAAAACAATATCTTAGTCTGCAAATGGACATTTTCTATAAGAAAACTGAAATTTACTTGAAGAGATTTGAGTGTTAAAGGGTTAAAGTTGCGCAAAGCATGTTAATCTGGTAACTATGGTAGCAGAAGTTAATGGCAAGACCTACCGTCTATCAGTAACTGTTTATTTTGGTGAGCATTACCATTAGAAATTGGTAAATTTTCAAAACCAGTCCTCTTCGTCTGCAAATGGACTTTTCCTATGAGAAAATTGAAATTTTCTTGAACAAATTTGAGGGTTAAGGGGTTAATTGGAGACATCTATTTCTAGCTAATGTCCACCCACTTTCTATGTGTTCTGGAATCAATTTGAAATGTTAAAACCTGAATTCCCAGAATCTAAATTTCAAATTACAGGTAAGCTGTTGAATATTTTGAAACTACTTTGATGGGGCTGTTGCTGCATATGATATACTCTCGGTAAAATTAGTTTCAAAATATTCAACAGAATGTTTATTAAATTGTAAGTTATTATTTATTTTCCTGACTGAACTGTGTCAATTTGATTGTGACATCAGCTAACATATGATGTATTTGATAATGATGTCAGATACTTGAGTGACAGATCGGATCCTTCCATTAACTTATCTATATCCCCATTGACTAATAACCTGTTCCACACTAATTTCAGGCCTTGTGTGCGTTTGTTTTTTCTACTTCTTCCTTGACCTCACCAGATATCTTACTGAATGTCTTCTTGGCCATCGCCGTGGACAACTTGGCTGATGCGCAGAGTTTAACTGAAATAGAAAAAGAAAAAGAAGAGGAGAAGGAGAGGAAGCGATCAATACGCCGTTCTAAGAGCAAGTCCCCAGAAGAGAGAGTGGAAAAGGTGAGAACTCTGCATCGATAAAGAAAATGTTGACCATATTCATTCTTCATTCTGGCATCTAAAAATTTAAAAAGGTTCTCATGAATGTACTCATACCCTTATGAAATGTGAGGGACACAGATCACATCCCCCCCCCCCCCCACCCTCAACTTAGGAGAAATATAGCAATGATTGAGAAATATAGGGAACAGCTAAGAGCACATTCGATTGAGCTAGTGTCAGTGCTGTTCTGATTAATCGATTTGATCGATGATTGATTGGTTTGCATGTTCAACCAATCGATCGATCATGATTTCAGAAATCGATTTTGGTTGTTTATAAATTGACTTTATTAAAATATTTTGACTGGTCAAGCTAGAAAACGAATACTTTTTGGAAGATAATTTAAATTTAATTGTTACAACTGTATAGTATTACTCCTTAGTCTAAGACATTAACTCTTTCAGCACTCAAATAGTATGTTAATTTCAAAGCAACCATACCAATAACATGTTGAATATTTTGAAACTTATTTGACTGGAAGCTGTTGCTGCCGAAGGCAGAAGGCAGCAACAGCTGCCAGTCAAATTAGTTTCAAAATATTCAACAGATTATTTCTAAAATTATTAAGAATCTCATACCTGCGACTTGGTTTGAAAGGGGTAATTATCCTTGAACATGTTATAATTACTGCATTCAAAATGAGTAAAAAATGAGAACCTGACAGTTTTGATCAATCATTAATTGATTATCAGTTAGTATATAAAACCAATCATCGATCACAAACATAGTACCAATTCCCAACACTAGCTAGTGTTCACAATACTAGTGTCATCTTCCACCAAAATTGTTGAAAAATGTACACCAGTCTCTTTGATATTGCCACAGTAAAAGATAGAATATTGGCTTCAGAGTGGTAATGGTTAAGTGTGATGTCATAATCTGTCATGCCAAAAACAGAGAAGAGTTTTGCGGAAACCTTCTCATGGTGAATAAGTTAACACTCAAGTCAGCTAAAACATCTGCTGTGCTCTTGAGAAATTGATATTTGCAGAACAAGGGAAGACTTTTTTTAATTTACCACTGAAATGACTTGCTCAATAAGTGAGCCAGACTTAGCACTGGTAAAATTTTAAAAAATTGATATTTTCTATGGCAGGGACCGACCTACCCATTCGCCAATTAGCCAAATGCTAGTAAAATTGAGATCTGGCTAATATAACACAGGATTAGCTAAATATTTGGCTAACGACTAATATCAGCTTATACATAATTTCCAAGTAGGGAATCATTACAATTAAATTTGAAGAACATAGTAGGATAAATATTTATGTAACTAGTACTTACATGCACATACCAAATAAACCAGGAAATCCTAATATCTCGGATCAAACGCACCAATATAGGCCAGATGTTGAATATTTTGAAACTAATTTAACTGGAAGCTGTTGCTGCCTTGGTTTAAAAATATCCAACTTAATCCTGTATCCCGTATGTACCATTCAGTTGAAAGGGTTACCTGCTGGCGATGGATAGTAGACATTGGAAATCATGTTCAGTGTTTTTGGTTTTTTTAACACAGGGGTCAGGTAATAATGAAGAGGATGAAGGCGTCGGATTGAATGACAATGCTAACGAAGATGCAGAATCTGATGATCGCAATACAGCTACACCTGCTCGGTATGTTTCAATGGGATTGGCCATATCAGAGAATTAATTGATACACTTAGTAAAACGAAATTCATCCACTTTGTATGCATGCGTTCAAATCAGTTGTAACCCTTTCACCGATGAATTCCCCATATCTCATTTTGAAGTCAAACATATATGTATAGGAAAACTGTTGAATATTTTAAAATTGATTTGACTGGACAGCAACAGCTTCCAGTCAAATTAATTTCAAAATAATCAACAGAATAAGTTTTATACCGGAAAGAATGTACATTTTCAGGGAACCATGCATACAGCACATCTCAGAAATACCGTAACAACAACAAAGTAAAATATACTGGTGAATAGTTTGAACATAATGGACCTTTCCAGTCTTAGCTATGCCCCGCCCATCTCTATCGAAGTTCCACCCACCCCTCGCTAGTGTTGGGATCGATCGATCTCTGAACTTCCTGACTATCAATTTCCAGAAAACTATATAGGTGAGCGGTTGAATATTTTGAAACTAATTTGACTGGGTGATGTTGCTGCCTAAGCGCCCGTTCAAATTAATTTCAAAATATTCAACGGCATGTTTTTTAAATAGCAAACACATACTGTTCTTACAACGTGTCAGACTATTAAGCATTAAAGACAGGCTTAATCGAATCATTCATGATGTCATGATTATGACGTCACTATACACGTCGTGTAGTTGATTGTGACGTAATATGATTGGGTGAGGAAATGGATTTATGGATTGCCTAAGGCAGCACTCAGAGTCTTCCAATCCAATGGACATTTTACCACTTATCCATCAGTCTTATGACATCATAATGAACTCTGTGACATGTAGTATGATGTCATAATCAATGACATCATGAATGACCTAGATAAGTTCATCACGAACGCATAATTGATGACGGACTAGGCATTGTTGTACAAATTGTGTGTCTACTATTTAATAAACATGCTGTAGGCCATAGGCAGAAACAGCAGCCAGTGAAATTAGTTTCAAAATATTCAATAGTTTACTCTGTATATATTTTTGAAAATTGATATTCAGGGAGTGCAGTGATCGATCGATCCCAACACGGGCGAAGTGTGGGTGGAACTTAGCTAGGGATGGGTGGGGCATAGCTAAAACTGGATTCCTCCATTATGTACCAGATATTCAACAGAACACTTCTTACTCAAATGTTTCTGTTCTTGTTTTGGAAACATGGTATCTGATTTATGACCTGTACTTAGGCTTGTGAGATTTGCATTGGGTGATTGCGATTGATTATTAGCTCACCTGACCTGAAAGGCCAAGTGAGCTTATGCCGTGGTGACCATCCATCGTCCATCCGTCGTACGTCCATCGTCCATCAACTTTTCCTTTAAACGACTTCTCAAGACCCACTGGGCCGATTTCAGTTGTTATTACACCACAAAAACATCCATTACCGTTTAATCACTACTTGCTAAATCAATTATCTGCATTTTGCTAACAGAATAAGATTTTTATGCCTGCATACCCACCTCCCCATGCCTAATCCTATTCCTATGGACCCTCAACCAGGCTACTGGTTGAGTCCCATCTCCAGCCTACCATCAAGTATAGACTGGCACCAGTCTATACTCACCTCATAGTGACGCTTGTCGCTAGGCGCGCTCGCGCATGCGCATTAGAGCCCGAATAGGAAACAGATTCACTTTTCTAAATTTAAGTGCAAAATATTTCCAATCTGATTCTCAAATCTTACCACGCGAGGTGGCTGAGGCCGGGTCGTAGTGATTGAACGGTAAGTATGTTTTTATAGTGGTTAATAAAACAACAGACCAACCCGCAAGGGGGTCTGTGGGGGGTTGTTATTACACCACAAAAACATCCATTACCGTTCAATCACTACTTGCTAAACCCGTAGATTTGGTCAGTGCCCCATGTCCCCATACGGTGGGAGGAGATTAGAGAATCATTAACACAGGATAAAAATCTAACCAATCTTATCCCACCGTTAATAACATAACATAATAGTGCATATAACTCAATCACACCATGATTTAACAAATAAGGATAAGTAGAACTTAAAGAACTAAATAAAAACCAAAGAAGACTCTCACCCTTTTTACAGACGCACAGTCCTAACGAAAATGGTGGGAAGTGCTGGGTATATGGTCTTCGGCTTTTTTAGTTAAAATCGTAATATTACGAAAGAATGAAGCTGCTGCACTCTGGTCTTTAAGATAAAACGATGTAAAAGTAGATTCAGATTTCCATCCTGCCACCTGCATGACCTCATCTAACGATGAACCGGCAAAAAGAGCGAAAGAAGTAGACATGCCCCTAACGTCATGGGCTTTAATATGCGCGAGATTAATTTGATCCGGAGACGCTATTTCGTAGCAAAACTTAATCGTCTCACAAAGCCATCTGGCAATCGTAGCCTTTGATACCGGCTTAGATAAGGCTTCCGCGTAGGAAACCCATAAATGGGAAGGATCTGTTCTTTTAAAATCGGTTCGCTGTTTATAAGTTCTTAACGCTCTAACCGGACACCAAAGTTTGTCGGAAGGCGAAAAAGATGACAAAGATTTTAAAATAATAGGACTAGCCGGAAAACGGTTAGACTGGGTTTTAGATAGAAAATCCCTTCTCGGATATAAAACCAAACCGTCACCTGACACTATAAATCTATCCCTTTCTGCCGAAAGAGCATGAATCTCTGAACGTCTTCTAGCAGATGCAGCAGCCACAAGAAAAACCGCTTTAAGAGTTAAAAGCTTAAGACTGATAGACGATATAGGTTCAAAATGGCGACCTGCCAAGACTTGAAGAACCAAAGCCAGATTCCAGGAAGGTAAAGGCTTAGCAGTCGGAGGACGAATATTACCTAGATCTCTAATAAAACTATTAAGAGTCTTAGTATCCTTAACATCGGCATTCAGAAGACAAGGAAGGGAAGATGCAAGCGAAAATCTATATCCCCTGACAGTATTAGCTGACAAATTCAAAGAGTCAAACAGATAAGATAAAAAATCTAAAACTTGTGGTATAGAAACAGAATCGGGCACGAAACCTTGGTCTGAACACCATTTACCAAAGATTTTAAGATGACCCTTGTAAACTCGACGGGTCGATTCCCTTCTGGCCGAGTCAATAATTTCCTGAGATCTTGAAGAAACCGTATCCTGGAAGCTTTCAGACTCGAGATTCTCCAAATGCACAGATTGAAGATTCCTGGACTTGGATGTACACAATGACCTCTTACTTGAGATAGAAGGTCCTGGGATACTGGAAGAAGACGAGGAAAGTCTACCAGAAGATCCAGAAGGTCTACAAACCAAATCCTCTTGGGCCAAAGGGGAGCTATCAGAAGAATCTCGCAAACTTGGTCCTTGACCTTCTTCAACACTAACGGGATCAGAATAGTAGGAGGGAAGGTATAGGCGAACATCCCTGTCCAGGACTGAGACAGGGCATCTACCGCCAGGGCTTGACTGTCCAGAAAAGGAGACATGTAAGAGGAGATCTGGGCATTCAGAGAGGTCGCGAACAGATCTACTAGAGGACGATCCATGAGATTGAAAAATTGCTCTGACAACCGACTTCTTTAACTGCCACTCTGTGTGGGCGAACTTGCTGGGACGTGACAGTTGATCCGCCAGAAAGTTCAGACTGCCTGGGACATGTGATAACACTAGAAAAATCTGCCTCTTGCGGCACCACAAGAGCAGATTCCACACTTCTAGACAAAGGAGAGAAGACCTTGTACCTCCCTGCCTGTTGATATAAGCTACGACTGTCGAATTGTCCGACCGAATTGAGACTGAGGCCTATCACCAGATCTGACCAAGAAAGGAGAGCCTTCTTGACAGCCCACAACTCCAGAACGTTGATATGGGCTGACGACTCCTCCAGGGACCAAAGGCCGGAAACTGACAGGGAGTCCCAGACTGCTCCCCAACCCTCCTGAGAGGCATCTGTGAAAATAATTGCTTGAGGAGGGGACTTTACCAGTGGAACACCCATCAGCAGCAGGGAATGGTCTTTCCAGAACTCTAGATGAGGGATCAAATGTTCTCTGATGGGAATCTGATGGTAGATAGAGTGGACTGACTGTTTCCAAAGGGACATTAAATACATCTGAAAGGGCCTTCTCATCAGCGCCGCCCAAGGAACCACCTTCTCTACGCTGACCATCAGACCTATCACTCTTAAAAAGAATCTTGCTCTTACCACTGTCGAAGAAGCAAGAATTTCCATTGCCACTGATAAAGCCTCTATCCTTGGCTCTGAGAGGAAGGCTAGCCCCCTGGCCAGATTGAAAGAAACGCCTAGATGAGTAAAGATTTGAGACGGAACTAGGCTTGATTTCTCTAGATTGCCAACCTTGGTTTTGGTGGACAGTGAGAATAGCATGGCTGATGATTTTTTGTTGTTGATGGTAATACACCAGCGATTGGCCCAAGCTGTAATTCTGTCCAAGGCGAGCTGCATTCTGTACGTGGCAGTCGTTGTGTACTCCTCGGTGCACCAGAGTACGAGGTCATCTGTATAGAAGGCTGCTTGGATCCCATTGGGCAGCTCTGCTACAATGTCATTAATGAAGAGTATGAACAGAGTTGGTGATAATACTCCGCCTTGTGGCACCCCTTGTCTCAGCAATACATTCTGTCCAGATTGTCCATCCACCAGCACCCTAGCTCTGCGATTGTGTAGGTATGACTTGGTCCATTGGAACATGTTGCCACCGATGCCTGTGCGCCGGAGCTTCACGACGAGGCCATCCTTCCACACCTTGTCAAATGCCTTCTGCAGATCGATAAAGGCAGCTAGCATCACCTTCTTGGCTTGAAGTGTCGTCTATGACCTGTGCAAGATGTGTTGTTTGATCTTCTGTGCTCCTGTATCTTCTGAAGCCGGCCTGCTCTGAAACTATAATGTTCTCCGACTCCAGGTACCACTGCAACCGCTGATTGATGATGCGCTCCATGGTCTTGCATATGCAGCTTGTAAGACTGATAGGATGGTAGCTCAGCACTTTCGTCTTGTTCTTCCCTTTTTTCAGAATAGGAGTCATTCTGGCTTCTTTCCAGCACTGAGGAACCTCTCCATTGGTCCAACTGAGATTAAAGATGTCTAGAAACTTGCGGAAAGATGCATTACCACGGTGTTGGATCATTTCATTCGTAATGCCATCTGGCCCGGGAGATTTCTTCTTCTTCAATTGGCGGACAGCCTTCTTCGTTTCTGCTAAACTAATGTCAACTTTCATTGCATCGTGAGTGTTGGTGTCTGTTCTTTCCTTTTGCTCTTTTCTAACCTCTGATGCATTCGTGGTATAGAAATGTTGCTTTCTTTTGCATATGCCTTCGCAAAGGCATCTGCAGCCATCTTTCCTGTCAGTGTTTGTCCATCTTCTTCAAGAGTAATCTTCTCTCCCCCGACACCCTCATCATTCAGTGCTTTAGTCAGTCTCCATGGCTTTGTGGTGTCTCTCTCTAAATTAAACCCTGCCGTCTTTTCCCTCCAGCTTCTTCTTTTGGCCTCCAGCTTGGTCTTTAGATACCTGGCTTTAGTTTGTTGTAGCGTGAAGTGGTTTTCATGACAAGGATTACCCTCTGCATCTTCTCTGGCCTTGTCTAATTTATCATGTGCTGCTTGCAGTTCTGTTGTCCAGTAGGGGTGGTAGTTTTTCCTGAACCCTCGAGGAATCGCTTCGTTGGCAGCCTTGAGGATACGTGAATTAAATTCCTTGACCACATTGTTAATGTTTCTCCCTTCTACTGCTATATTTTGGGTAAGCTCATTGGAACGAATGCCGAACAGACTCCAAATTGCCTTTTTGTAGTTCCACCTTGGATGTTGAGGTGAACGTGTCGAAATACTTCCAGAAAGAGAGAGGAGGACTGGGCGGTGGTCGCTTCCTCCTAACTGCGATCCGACCACTCTACTGAGGTTTCTGTGAATGTCTTCTGTACAAAATGCCAAGTCCGGCGTTGTTGTCCAGTGCCACCGGCGCGAGTAGAAGGTAGGCTGATCTGTGGGATCGTTGACAAGTAAAAGGTGCTTTTCATCTTGCCATGCTTCAATGTCTTCTCCTCGTTTATCAAGTGTTCTGTATCCCCAGCTCTGGGACTGGCTATTAAAGTCTCCCGCAATGAGGAAGTGGCAGTCCGGGACCTGGATTGTGTCAAGTGAGAGATTCTTGTCATTAGGGCAGTAATAATTGACAATGTCAATCACAGAGTTGCTGGTTGTTACCTTGATCTTGATATATTCTGCCTCTTCCATAAAGGTTTTGATCTGGCTGGCGTTCACACTGTTTCGGACCAAGGTGATCACCGCACCTTTCTTTCTTCCTCTTCGATCACACCGGAAAATCTGGTAACCTCTGATCTTAAATGGTTTTCTTTCTTGCAGCTGTGTCTCTTGGATGCAGCAGATATCAATGTTGTTTTCGTACAGGAACTGTTCAAGCTCTGATTTCTTGTTTGTAGCCCCTTCTGCGTTCCAGTGCATGATGTTGATACTGGGGTTCTCTTTGGGTTTGGTCTTCTCTTTCGGTTGGCCTGTAGCTCTCCATCCTCGTCCCCTGGCTCCACAAGACGAGTTGATGGGACCTCCAGTAGCTGAGGGTGGGCTCCTTCGAGGCATGGAGCCCGGCGCTGCACCTGCCTGGCGGATCCTCACAGGGCGAGCACCATTTCGGTTGATTCGATCTCCCAGTGTTATTTCATTAGCGTTGTCCATAATGCTCTGGTTAGCCCCTCCAAATGTCTGGATTGACACCCAGTGGGTTACACCCCTGCGCCACGTTGAGGTCGAGCATATAGTCTTAAACAGGGGGGGCAGATATGATTATGGCCTAAGGGCCATTAAAGTTTGTTCAAGAGAAGTTGATCCATCAAAAAACATGGCCGCCGTGGGCCAATCAAAATATACCGTGTTTGGTGGCCATATTGGATTTTTTTATTTGATGGATTTTGAGGCCCAAATTGGTTCTGTATGTTTTGAGGTATTCTGAGTTCAGAATTGAAATTTTCGAAACTGTCGGATAAATGGTTTGGCGGCCATCTAGGATCATCTTCCAGCCAAAAGCTCCCATACTAAAGCAATGGGAAATTTAAAATGTTTTCTTCTGGAGAACTACCTGGCCGATTTCAATTATATTTGGCAGGAAGCATCCTTAGGGTGTAGAGATTCAAGTTTGTTCAAGCGAAGCCGACGGCCATCTTGGATTTTGGCCGATTTTTAGAAACGTTTATAAAAAGCTTCTCCGAAGCCGCTTATGGGATTGATGCATACCTGATGAAATATGATTTAGGGCATGAGCTCAACCAAGTTTGTTCAAGAGAACTTGATTGGTCAAATGGTTTGGCAGTCATCTTGGTTGACCTAGTTGTAGTGAAAACGACTTCTCCGGAACCGCTGAAGGGATCGGGCCGAAATTTGGCAGATATGATTAGGGACTAAGGGCCATTGAAGTTTGTTCAAGGGAAGTTGATCCATCAAAAAACCTGGACACCATGGGCCAATCAAAATATAGCATGTTTGGTGTCCATATCTGATTTTTTTATTTGATGGATTTTGAGGCCGCAATTGGTTTTACATGTGTTTTTGGGTATTCTGATCTCAAATTTGCAATTTTCGAATCTGTCGGATAAATGGTTCGGTGGCCATCTTGTTGATAAAGAGCATTCTAGTTGAAATGCCTATGGTCCAGGTGAGCCTCTTGCTGGTACTCCCACCATTATCTCCTCCAGAATTTTTACTGCCATTATTTTTACTGTCATAATTATCAGTCACAATCAACATTGTAAGCGCCATAATTGTTACTCTCATCATTGCACTGTTGTCATCGGTACTGTCATCACCATCATTGTCAGTCATCATCCTAGTAAGATAAGGTCATCACAATCATTGTCACTGTCATCGTTCTTATCATCATCATTGCCACCCACTTGACAGAACTTTACTGTCATCATCATCACCATCATTGTCACCATCATTATTATTGTTATTGTCAATACTAACACAGATCGTGATTGAGCTCATAAAATGGCGAAATATTTATTGCAACACGTGTGGACACAGCAGATGATTAGGTGGCGCTTTGGACTTCGGGGGATTACAAAGGGAGCTCGGATTGGCTGCTCATAAACTAATCAGTCATTCATTCTCTTTACTTTCACATGGGTTCGTTCCCCTTTTGCAGAGACCACCGCATATCAGAAATGAGGTCAATGCCAATGAGTCCTGTGCGTGTGCCATCAAGAAGTTTTATCCTATTATGAAGAATCATTGATTTAAGCAAAATTGATTCATTCTACCTGCGACTTCTTGTATTTTGTCAAGTATTGAGCCCAATGTGGAGATATTACTGTTGTGGCACATTTTGTCATACTTAGAGCTCTTGACGTCATGCTTGGTGAGTGAGTACCTCTGGGCAAAAGCTACCATCCATATAATTACTAGGTCAGTCTGATCTACTTTTTGGATAATATAGGTGGCTAAGAAAAGTTGATGTGGTATATTTCAATGACTTCATCACAAATTGACATTATAAATCCAGAGTGATGTGAAATAATGATGTCGGAAACATGATGAATCAAGAAACAATGTAACAATGACGTCGACTATGCACATAGAACGCAGTTCTTACTTTCTATTTCCTGGGTTTCAGTTTCAAATTGAAAGGAATTAAGACACCGGAAGCTTATATCAAGGGCATATGCAGCATTTATTCATGTAATTATGTGTCATATGTTTATTCATTGTACAAGTTATGGATAACGGCAAGATGCAATGTATAATCAAAGATAAAATATAAGCCCATGATATTAGGCCTATAATAAAGTAAAACTGCATTAGATAGCATGGATTAGCACAGATTTGACAGTGTTTAACGCACCATGAAAAATTTAATATGTATGTTTGCAAACCAATAAGACTATTTTTGAAAATTTACCAATGAAATGACTGGTTCGGTAATCTAACCAGTCATTTCAGTGGTAAATTTTCAAAAATAGTCTAGTTGGTCTGTAAATGGACATTATAAAGACAACTATGGGCATGACAGAAGTCCTAATGATGGAACTGTAAAACCTTTTTATACAATTTATTCACACCATTGAGAACAATATATATTGGGGTGAGCGAACTGAGCTTTAAACAGTGTATCTGTATGTCGATTTGCTGACAAAGACCAATAAGACTATATTTGAAAATTTACCACTGGATTGACTAGTTTGGTAATCTAACCTATCATTCCAGTGGCAAATTTTCAAAAATAGTCTAGTTGGTCTGCAAATGGACATTATAAAGACAACTACAGACATGACAGAAGGCCTAATATATGTATTGGGGTGAGCAAACTGAGCTTTAAACAGTGTATCGGTATGTCCATTTGCTGACCAAGACTCCAAGAGATTTTTTTTTAATTTACCACTGCAGTGACTGGTTTTGTAACCCAACCAGTCATTCCAGTGGGAAATTTTCAAAATTAGTCTTATGTTGATTCGTAAATGGACATTTATCAGGCCCACTGCAGAAGTGCTAATGATGGAAAGGTTGGTTGACCAGCATCTTGTATATTTATTCATCATGAGGCAATGAGGACAATACACTAATTAATACATATATTGGGATTCGTAAAATTAGTTAAATTTAAAAAAAATTTTCATAATACATTGTTTGTCAATTTAGGGCCCAGATTCAGACAACGATTTTAGAAAATGTACCACTAATGATTGGTTTGGTAATCTAGACAGTCATTTCAGTGGTAAATTTTCAAAAATAATCTGGTCTGCACAAAGACATTGTTCAAGATCACTGCAGATGATGTCGTTGACCACTAAAGAGTTTAGATATTAAATTATTAACCCACCGAGGTGTGGTCAGTCACAAATTCTACTCAACACTTGTCAATTTGTGGTAGCCTTGAGATAACGGGCTAGTGTTAAGTTAATTTCTGTGCATGGCACATCCAGGTAAAATTGTTCTCACTTTGTGACAAAGTATGCGCCGGATCCACCGTGCAAATCTCCTGTAGGGAATGTACTGTCCCTGTAGGTACTGAAAAATACAATATCTATCGTAGTCTTCTACATGGAAATAGATTCTCAGTTTCTGGGACTTAGTCGTTTAAAAACTGATGGCTATTAACACTTTAACACTCATATCAGCCAAATATGGCTTCAGCAGTGGTCTTGAGAAATGTCCATTTGCAGACTAAGAGAAGACTATTTTTGAAAATTTACCACTGGAATGACTGGCTCGATAACAAAGCCAGTCATTCCAGTGGTAAATTTTCAAAAATAGTCTTCTCTTATATGCAAATCAACATTTTTAATGAGAAAATTGAAATTTTCTTGAGCAAATTTGAGGGTTAAAGGGTTAATAAGTATGAAAATGCATGTAACTTGAGTGTAGATTGTACAGCTTAACAACTTTCAATAAACTCATATTGCCATGATTGTCGTGGAAATGAAAAAGACAAAATGGATAATTGTCAATGAATCTAAGCCTGCCACCAAAAAAATAGACCAGTGATAATCAAGATTCTCGTTTGATATGTTGAAGCCTCATAGGATCACTCTACCCAAGTTTTCTTGAAAGCAGACCATTGATTAAGGAGTACCGTTTTTAAATGGTTCCGGAAAATTTTCAGAAAATCTTAGAGATAGCTGCCAAAACATTGATCTAACAAAATTCCGAATAGATTTTCACCTCAGCGGTTAATGAGGCGTAGCATTTTAAACAAATTCACATTTTTCATAAAAATCCCAAATGGGCAAGCAAAAAATTCAAGCGGTCGAAATCTTTTATACAAGTTCTGAAGTGTTGAACAATAATTGATGACTGACTAACCCTGTCATGCAAGACTGGGTCATAGGTGGACCATGCAATCATCTGACTTAAGCATGTTAATTAACCAACACCATTTGGCCCACACATGTTTGACAATAGCAAATGAGATGCATTTAAATTTTAAAATTAAATTAAATGATGAACTGGTGTTTATTTACAACAAATTCGGTGGAAGATGTTGCTGTCTTAAACATGTACATCAGTTTCTTTGCTATTGACACAGTAAAATGTAGGGTTAAGGGTCAAATTTGGTAAAGAAAATCTCTATTTCTTCAAAGAAATGTCCATTTTCAGACCATGGTATTATTTTTTAAACGTTACTACTGAAATGACAGGTTCAGCGTTAAACAATAATTGACAAAATCTTTCTCTAAGCTTGCAAATGGATATTCACTATCAATGCAGATCGTGTATCAGGAAGATCAGTGCATAGGATAGGATGTTTCTGGCAAGCTTGACCATTAAAAAGTGACCCCCCACTCCCCCCCTTCAGCTGCGCTAAGTGATCCCTTTTTGATTAATCGATGGCCTATATATACACCTGTGCAAAAGTTAAGCACCACCCTATTTTTACGCACATGCGAGGGTATATTCATGTGCTATGAAGAAAGCAATAGCATAAACATTTATGTACCCATCCATCTTAGTGCAAGAGGTAATAATGCAACTAGAGGAATGCTGATTATGATGGTGGGGAAACACTGTATGTTTTTGTTTGAACTTGAAAACGAGGCCTGAATATGGTTACGTTGACACAACTGACAACTATTGCCCTACAGTTGACACACGTGGCTAGATTGTCATTAATGGTGTCTGAAAACGAAGTTTAACATCTGTGCACGAGTTTGAGACTGTCATTATTAATACCGGGTATATCCACCTTGTGCCTGGATGACGGCCTGGACACGACGTCTCATGCTGGTCACCAACCGACTGATACGCCATTGTGGTATTCGTTGCCATTCAAGATGGAGTGCGTCTGTTAATTCCTGTAGGTTCTGCACAGGAGGATCCCTCCTCACCATGTTTCCCAGAATGTCCCAGATATGCTCAATAGGGTTCATGTCAGGGCTCCTTGCTGGCCATGGTAGGGTTTCGATGGCATTCTGGCGGAGGTATTCATGCACAGCTCTAGCACGATGTGGTCGGGCGTTGTCATCCATGAATATAGGGTGGGTTCCAGGTGCATGATTTACAAAATGAGGGACCACAACTCTATCCAGTATGGAATCTTGATATCTTTGTCCATTTAGTGTTCCAGGTACAGTCAACAGATCCAGCTTACAATCAAATGAGATGCACCCCCATATCATAACGGAACCTCCACCAAATGGAACTTCTTCCATGATGTTACGCTGGTCGTACGCCGTGCGTCTGGACCTCCATACACGAGTTCGACCATCTGTGGCATGAAGCAGGAACCGACTTTCATCGGACCAGTGTACCCGTCTCCAGGATCTCATGTTCCAGTGTCTTCTTTCGTTGCACCACCTCAGACGCTCCTCTTTGTGGTGTGCAGTGAGGAGAGGACGTCTGACAGGTCTCCTAGCTTTCATGCCAGCAGCATACAGTCTCCTTTTGACGGTAGACATTGACACTCTATTGCGCGTTTCCCATTGATGGCTGAGCACTCTGCTGTTGGTGAATGGAGATCTCCTAACAAGGCGTACTAGGGCTCGATCATCACGGGCAGTAGTCTTCTTCGGTCTTCCAGATCTAGGCCTGTCCTTCACCTCGTTAGTTTGCCCATGTTTTGCAATCAAACGACTGATTACAGTATGGTTAATGTTCACCTGTCTGCCAATCTCTCTGCATGACATACCAGTGGTATGCATGCCTATGATTTGCCATTTCACACGATCACTTAACCTTCGTCTTGCCATAGCGGTTCACAATCAAGAGCTAATTCTCTCTACAAATAAACCACGGTCATGAACACAAAATTCCTAATCTTGTCGCCTAAATCTGTATGTAATGTTCTACACCTCAAACTGGACTTTTACATAACTGAACACGTGTGCTGTTTCCCGCCACGCACGGACATCAAGCGGCGTGAAGTCATGCATGCATGTGCATTTCGTACTTGGAATTATGTCAGCTAACGCGGGGACAAAAAGTATGGCAGCCTAGTTGTACCATCATGTTTCTACGTTCTATTGTTTTTGCTGGTGCTTAACTTTTGCACAGATGTATAGTATGTTTTAAAAAACAGGTCAAATGTGCATAGGTCATGTCTTCTTGTGTGAATCAACCCTCAACAGATAATCATAATACATAAATAAGTGACACGGCTTTACGTTGTATATATCAGATTAATGGGCTTCTATTGCTGGTTGTATAAGTGCATCTTTGGAGAATCGAAATAAATTATTACTGTCAAAGCATGACAGGTGTCAGGGTGTTACATGTATCTATATGTTTCAGAAATATACATACTTATGTGGCGGTTTATTGTCATCCAGTGGCCCTTCATCGTAGACAAATTCAAATAGGGAGACCTCTAGGAGATGACGGTTTAGACAGTTGCCTATAAATCCTTCATGCCCTGTGATGCACTGAGGCCCATCTAGTCTTTTCTCATACCATGCGTATCTCCTGATAGCACACAGACCCATGTCCTGTAGTCATTGCCCGACAGTTTCCACATGAACAACTAAAAATAAGTTGCAGATGATAAGTAAATATAGCCATTAACATTTCAGGCTCTCAGACATATAAAAAATAATTTCCCCATTTGTAGTTTAAATGGCAAATGTACATTGATGTGAACTATCCTCCCTTGGTGGCATTCAATAGCTAAGAATATTCCTTTTCCTATACAGAGGCTAGCCGCTTGAAATTTACCACTGGAATTGCTGGCATGGTTACCGAGCCAGTCATTTCAGTGCTAAGTTCTCAAAGATAGTCATCTATTGGCCTCCAAATGGACATTCATCAAGATCATTGCAGAGGCTGGTTTTGCCCATAAAGGGTTAACAATTAACCCTTTCACTCATCAGCCAAAAATGGCTTCTGCAGTGGTCCTAGAAATGTCCATTTGCAGACCAAGAAGTCTATTTTTGAAAATTTACCACTGGAATAACTAGCTCGATAACCGAGCAAGTCATTCCATTGATAAATTTTCAAAAACAGTCTTGCTCAGCAAATGGACATTTTCTATGAGAAAATTAAAATTTTCTTAAACAAATTTGAGGGCTAAAGGGTTAACTATGACAGCAACTGCAGATAATGGTAATTCTGCCACTGTGTTGTGGTTGTTACTTTGGTTTTCTTATTTGGATGAAATGCAGAATGGGTGGGGTGGTGGATGGGGTGGGTTGTCCAGCATCATTATTACTATCCTCATTACCTGGGCTCATTACACAGTGGCGTCACCAGGAAGGGCAGAGGGAAGCTTGGTCCAGGGAGAAGTTCTTTTGAGTGGGATGGATGAATGCAAACACACACGCCCGCCCACCCGCCCATCCGTCCATCCATCCGCCCGCCCGCCTGCCCGCCGCCACAAATAAAATAACCATAGGCCTATATATGAAATATTTTCATACACATTTTTAGCTCACCTGAGTGAGCGTATGCCATGCCGACCATTCCGTCGTCCATTTGTCTGGCTGTCCGTCAACTTTTGCTTTAAAATGTATCTCCTCCTTAACGGCTTGCCGGATTTCAACCAAATTTGGCTAGAATGATCATATGGGGGTAGGCTCTAGAACATCTATTCAGGTTTTTGATATTTCAAATTTCGAGGTAAAAAACTTAGATTTTGTTTAAAATCTACCGAAAAGTGTCAAAACGCATCCTCCTTAGTTTCTTGACAGATTTCAAACAAATTTGGCTAGACCCGACATAGGCTCTAGAACTTCTATTCAAATTTTTGATATTTCAATTTTTTGGGTAAAAAACTTAGATTATGTTGCAAATTTACCGGATAGTGTCAAAATGCATCTCCTCCTTAGTTTCTTTGCAGATTTCAATCAAATCTGACTAGAACAATCATACAGAGGTAGGCTCTAGAATTCTATTCAGATTTTTTATATTTCAATTTTTTGTGTAAAAATCTTGGATTCTATTTAAAATTTGCCGGAAATTGTCAAATTGCTTTAAAACGCAACTCATCCTTAGTTTCTTCGCAGATTTCAACCAAATTTGGCTAGAACGATCATATGAAGGTAGGCTCTAGAATTTCTCTTCAGATTTTTTATATTAAAAATTTTGGGGTAAAAAACTTAGATTTTGTTTAAAATTTACCGAAAACTGTCAAAATGCATCTTCTTGGTTTCTTGATAGATTTCAACCAAATTTGGTTGGAAGGATCCTCTGGAGGTCAGCTCTAGTTTAAAATGTCTTTAAAAATCTCCGAAACCGCTTGGGGGATTGATTCAAACCTCATGAAATATCATCTAGTTCCAGTGGTCATCTCATTTTGTTCGGATATGTCAGTGACCAATAAGTCCAAGTGAGCGATACAGGCCCCTTGGGCCTCTTGTTCATTCTTGGAATTGTATTGTCAGTGTGATTGACAGCAAAAAACTTTCAAATGCATTTTAAGTAAGGATAGGCTCTCTTTTTGGAGTTTAGCTTCTATTGTCAATCTTTGAGCAAGTTCATAGATCACAATTACTGCATAAAAACACTTAGGATTACCGACGGCTTTGTTATACTCTCATGATATAGTTTATTTACTATCACGAAAACGGGTCCTTTCTCAATAATTTACACTTGCAGCGTTTTTCGCTTCGTGTACTGCATTTCAATACTAATATCTAAATCTCGGCAACATTTAAAAAAAGAAAAGTACAGTTTGGATAAATTAATGTAACAGTTATATTTTCCTTATCATTCGACGTGCCTGCTGTATTCTACAACGAATGAACGATATCGTAGGCGTCAGATCCTCCTCTGAATCCGCCTCGTCATCGCGTTTCACGTAAATATCGGGTCTATTATGGGTTCTAACTGATCCTACGGTGTGATATAAGTAACAAACTCCTCATCAGACATTGCCTTTCTGTATAATGACAAGGCAGACAAGGTATGAAAATGAGCAAATGTCAACTTGTCAGCTGTAATCAGCTGATAATGGCAAATTTCGCTTCCTCTACAATGACGTCACGCCGACCACATGATGCGTAGCTAATTAAAGTTCGGATTTATTCGTGAGGAGTAAATGGAATGCCAACTATTGCATTATAGAATTGTTAATATTTAACCCATTAGTTAAATTTAGTCAAATATAAATGCAGAGAAGTGAATACTCCTAGTATATAGCAATATTTTCACCGGAGTTCATTTTTGGCAGAAATCCTTTAAAAGCTTCAGTTTTATGTATGTTAGGTGAACCTCGAGGCCCTTGTCTCTTCATGTTATTTTGTTTTTTTGCAGTGATGAGCATCGGTTACAGGTGTCAGGTGGAAGTGAGATGCTAACATACCCTTATAACAATGGCTTGCAGTATCGCGACAACAGACAAGTGCCTATTGAAGGTGAGAATTAGCGAGAGGGAGCACATTTTCATATATTCAGTTTTACTAATTAACCCTTTCATGCTCAAGTCCGCCAAAACCAGCCTCTGCAGAATATATGTCCATTTGCAGATGAAGAGAAGTGTTTTTGAAAATTTACCACTTGAACCACTGGCTCGATAACTAGCTCGATAACCGAGACATTCATTCCTGTGGTGAATTTTCAAAAATAGTCTTCGTTGTCGTCTGCTAACAGACAATTTCTCGAAGAAAATTTGAGAATTAATTATGTTAGAATGACGATTGTCAAAGCTAAGCAAACTTGTATTATCATTTCACAGATTATCTCAGCATGACTAGTGTAGGTACTTGGCTTTCAACTTGAACGGCTTCAGATTTTTTAGTCCTCTGTTGCTCAAGAAAGACCATACAAATGTCAGTCAAATTGTCTACAGATGTTTCTAATTCAACTTATATTATTATTAGCTCACCTGACCTGAAAGACCAAGTGAGCTTATGTCGTGGCGACCGGCTGTCGTGTGTCCATCGTCTGTCTGTCCATCCATCAACTTTTCCTTCAAAACGACTTCTCAAGAACCGCTGGAACGATTTCAATTATATTTGGCAGGAAGCATCCTTAGGGCATAGGGATCCAAGTTTGTTCAAACGAAGCCGATCGGCCAATTTGGCTGGTGGCCATCTTGGATTTTGGCTGATTTTTAGAAACGTCTTTAAAAGTCTTCTCCGAAACCGCTTGAGGGATTGAAGGAAACCTCATGAAATATGATCCAGGGCATGAGCTCGACCAAGTTTGTTCAGGGGAACTTGATTGGTCAAATGGTTCGGCGGCCATCTTGGTTGACTTAGTTTTAGCAGAAATCACTTCTCCAGACCTGCAGAAGTTATCAGGCCGAAATTTGGCAGATGTGATTAGGGACAAAGAGCCAGTAAAGTTTGTTCAAGAGAAGTTGATCCGTCAAAAAACATGGCCACCGTGGGCCAATCAAATATATAGCATGTTTGGCGGCCATATTTGATTTTTTATTTGATGGACTTTGAGGCTGAAATTGTTTTTATATAGGTTTTTGGGTATTCTGATTTGAAATTTGCAATTTTCAAAACTGTTGGATAAATGGTTTGGTGGCCATCTTGGATCATTTCCCCGCCAAAAGCTCCCATACTAAAGCAATGGAAAATTAAAAATGTCTTCTTTTCGAGAACTACTGGGCCGATTTCAATTATATTTGGCAGGAAGCATCCTTAACGCATAGAGATTCAAGTTTGTTCAAACGAACCAGATCGGCCAATTTGGTCGATGGCCATTTTGGATTTCTACCAATTTTTAGAAATGTCTTGAAAAATCTTCTCCAAAACGGCTTGAGGGATCGATTCAGAACTCACGATATATGATCTATGGTAAGAGCTGAACCAAGTTTGTTCAAGGGAACTTGATTGACCAAATGGTTCAGTGACCATCTTGGATGACCTAGTTTTCGCAAAAATGGCTTCTTCCCCAGAACCGCTGAAGTGATCAGACCGAAATTTGTGATATATGATTAGGGCCTAAGGGCCATTAATGTTTTTTCAAGAGAAGTTAATCTATCAAAAAACATGGCTGTGGTGGGCCAATCCAAATATAGCGTGTTTGGTGGCCATATTGGATTTTTTTATTTGATGTATTTTAAGGCTGAAATTGGTTTTATATAGGTTTATGGGTATTCTGATCTCAAATTTGCAATTTTCGAAACTGTCGGATAAACGTGTTTTTTTTGGGGGTGGGGTGGGGGGGGGGGGGGGGGGTGGGGGGGGGGGGCGCCATCTTGGATCATTTTCCCGCCAAAAGCTCCCATACTAAAGCAATGGGAAATTTAAAATGTCTTCTCGAGAACTTCTGGGCCGATTTCAATTATATTTGGTAGGAAGCATCCGTAGGGCATAGAAATTCTATTTTGTTCAAACGAAGCCGATCGGCCAATTTGGCCAGCGGCCATCTTGGATTTCAGCTGATTTTTAGAAATGTCTAAAAATCTTCTCCAAAACTGTTTGAGGGATCAATTCAGACCTCATGAAATATGATCTATGGTAAAAGCTGACCCAAGTTTGTTCAAGGGAACTTGATTGACTAAATGGTTCAGCGGCCATCTTGGATGACCTCATTTTTGCAAAAACGACTCCTTCCCCAGAACCGCTGAAGCGATCAAGCCGAAATTTGTGATATATGCTTGAGGACTAAGGGCCATTAAAGTTTGTTCAAGAGAAGTTAATCCGTCAAACGAACTGGCCGCTTTAAAATGTCTTTAAAAATCTTCTCCAAAACTGCTTGGGGGATCAATTAAAAATGCATGAAATACCATCTAGGGCTAGGGAAATGGTTTGGTGGCCATCTTGGATAACCTAATTTTTGCCAAAATAACTCCAGAACCACAGCGGATTGGGCCGAAATTTGAGAGACATGATTAGGCACTGAGTGCCATTAAAGTCTTTTCAAGGGAAGGCGCTACATCAGAAACATGGCAGAAGTGGACCAATCAAAATGTAGCATGTTTGGTGGCCATATTGGACTTGCAAAAAATGTCTACAAACTCATTTAGAAGACTACTACTAAACCACCCATTAACAATTGTGACAAAAATGCATAATGCTCCGGGTGAGCAACACAGGCCTCTTGGGCCTCTTGTTATTTAGATGAACATAAATGCAGTTTAGAAAGCTATCTACCAACCGACAAATTATGGATAGCTAATCAGCGCCTATGCTCATAAAAAAGTTGTCTATCTTTATACCGATGTTATTTAGCATGTTCTACCAGACTATCGACTATGTTAAAGATTTCAAACAGGTAGCCAAATCTACTGGCTTGTATCCATTAAGTTGTCATACAAGCGATCTAGGTGTGGCTTGAATGAAGGAATCCAGGTTTATCTATGCCCCGCCCATCTCTAGTTAAGTTCCACCCACGCTGTGCCTGAGTTGGGATCGATCGATCCCTGCACTCCCTGAGCCAAAATTTCCAGAAAACTACAGGTAAGCTGTTGAATATTTTGAAACTAATTTAACTGGCTGCTGTTGCTGCTTATGGCAGCATCAGCGCCCAGTAATTAGTTTCAAAATATTCAACAGAATGTTTATTAAATAGTAAAAACATACAATTCCTACAACTTGATGGTCTATTAAGCGTTTGTGACAGACTAAATCACGTCATTCATGACATAATCATTTATGACTGCCTACATGTTACATAGTTGATTATGATGTCATATGATTGACTGAGATACTGGATTCATCAATTGCGCCATTAAATATGACATCGAAAAATATTGTCTGCATTTCCCATTCTTAGAAGTTAGATGACAACCTGAAACATAGGCACAGATGGCAATGATGTGTGTTATCAGCTTCCAGGAATGCATACAAAATTGTAGTGACATGTGCCACTTAATTTAGGCACTACAAATACATACACGCTTTATCGTTGCATTGAAACCAAATTTCTAGGCTTGAGCTATGTCTGTGCGCAGTTGTGTGTATGTGCGTGCTTATGTACGTGCGTGCAAGAAGACGCGTTTACTTTGTAGCTTTTTATGAGAGATTATTTTTGCCCTCTACTCAAGTTCAGGCCAGTAACCTTGACAACTGACAGTTAAACAAGTGAAATGTGCACAAGTTGTGATGTAGACAGCTCTGTTAGAAATGTTGATAATTTGACTGGTCGAGCAACAAATCGACTTAACTGTCTCGCTGCTACAAGCCACCAGACAATAATTTCAATGAGCAAAAACTCCTGACTTGCTGAATATTTTGAAATCAATTTGACTGAAAGTTGTTGTTGGCTTAGCCACCCACAACTTTCAGTCAAATTGTTTTCAAAATATTTAGCAGGTCAAGCGATATAACCCTTGGAATATGTCGTCTGCAAAAACTCGGCAGTCAGACGGTTGATACAAGTGGCATAGGAAAAAGCAAAGAATTGCCACTTGGTCATGTTGTTTGTATCTTTAATGATTTTAGAGGATGAAAAAGATGAAGGTACAGAAGGTGATGATGATGAGGATGATGATGACGAGGAGACAGATGAGGAGGATGAAGATGAAACACAAACAGCTTCTACTACTGCTCGGCCGCGGCGGATGTCTGAACTGAAAATCAAAGAGAAAATCAAACCGATTCCTAAAGCGAGCGCATTGTTTTTGTTCTCACCTGTAAACAGGTAATGGAAAGAGCCATTTTTAGATATGCCCCGCCCACTTTTTTGCGCATGTTGGAGACTATTTGAAACTGAAACATGAATTCCCAGAACCTAAATTTGAAGCTAGCTAGTATACAGGAAAGCTGTTGAAGTTTTATACCCCTCCCAAAAAATATGGTGGGGTGGTTATTAGCTCACCTGGCCTGAAAGGTGACCGTACGTCATCCGGCAACTTTTTCTTTAAACGACTTCTCAAGAACCACTTGGCCGATTTTAATTATATTTGGCAGGAAGCATCCTTGGGGCATAGGGATCCAGGTTTGTTCAAACAAAGTCGATCGGCCAATTTGGCCGGTGGACATCTTGGATTTTGAAAAAAAATATGAAACGTCTAAAAATCTTCTCCGAAACCGCATGAAATGTGATCTAGGGCAAGAGCTGAACCAAGTTTGCTCGAGGGAACTTGATTGGTCAAATGGTTCGGTGGCCATCTTGATTGACCTAGTTTTAGCGAAAACGAGTTCTCCAGAATGGCTGAAGCGATCGGGCCGAAATTTGGCAGATATGATTAGGAACTAAGGGCCATTAAAGTTTGTTCAAGGGAAGTTGATCGTTAAAAAAACATGACCGCCATGGGCCAATCAAAATATAGCATGTTTGGCAGCCATATTGGATTCTTTTATTTGATAGTTTTTGAGGCTGAAATCGGTTTTATATGTGTTCTTAGCTCACCTGGCCTGAAAGGCCAAGTGAGCTTATGCCGTAGCGACTGTCTGTCCGTTGTTCGTCATCCGTCCATCCATCCATCGTCCATCAACTATTCCTTTAAACGACTTCTCAAGAACCACTGGGCCGATTTGAAATATGATCTAGGGCAAGAGCTGAACCTAGTTTGTTCAAGGGAACTTGACTGGTCAAATGGTTTGGTGGCCATCTTGGTTGACTGAGTTTTAGCGAAAAGGACTTCTCCAGAACTGCTAAAGGGATCAGGCCAAAATTTGGCAGATATGATTAGAGACTAACGGCCATTAAAGTTTGTTCAAGAGAAGTTGATCCGTTACAAAACATGGCTACCATGGGCCAATCAAAATATAGCGTGTTTGGCGGCCATATTTGATTTTTTTATTTGATAGATTTTAAGGCTGAAATTGGTTTTCTATATGTTTTTGCATATTCTGATCTCAAATTTGTAATTTTCGAAATGGTCGGATAAACGGTTTGGTGGCCATCTTGGATCATTTTCACGCCAAATGTTCCCATACTAAAGCAATGGGAAATTTAAAATGTTTTCTTCTCGAGAACTACTGGGCCGATTTCAATTATATTTGACACAGGAGGCATCCTTAGGCCATAGAGATTCAAGTTTGTTCAAACGAAGCCGATCGACCAATTTGGCTGGTGGACGATTTTTATAAATATCTTTAAAAATCTTCTCCGAAACTGTTTGAAGGATCGATTCAGAACTCACGAAATATGATCTAGGGCAAGAGCTGAACCGAGTTTGTTCAAGGGAACTTGATTGACCAAATGGTTCGGCGGCCATCTTGGATGATCTAGTTTTCGCAAAAACGACCTTCCCCGGAGCCGCTGAAGCGATTGGGCTGAAATTTGTGATATATGATTAGGAAATAAGCGCCATTAAAGTTTGGTGAAAAGAAGTTGATCCGTCAAAAACATGGGCGTCGTGGGCCAATCAAAATATAGCGCGTTTGGTGGCCATATTGGATTTTTTTGTTTTGATGGATTTTGAGGCTGACATTGGTTTTATATAGGTTTTTGGGTATTCTGATCTCAAATTTGCAATTTTTGAAACTGTCCGATAAAAGATTTGGCGGCCATCTTGGATCTTTTACCCGCCGAAAGTTCCCGTACTAAAGCAATGGAAAATTTAAAAATGTCTTCTTGAGAACTACTGGGCCGATTTCAAATATATTGGGCAGGAAGCATCCTTACGGCATAGAGATTCAATTTGTTCAAATGAAGCTGATTGGCCAATTTCTTCAGCGGCCATCTTGGATTTTGGCTGATTTTTTAGAAATGTCTAAATATCTTCTCCGAAACCGTTTGAGGGATCGATTCAGACCTCATGAAATATGATCTAGGGCAAGAGCTGAACCAACTTTGTTCAAGGGTAGTTTTTGTTTTTTGATTGGCCAAATAGTTGCTGAATGGATTGGGCTGAAATTTGGGAGATATTAGTGATAAAGGTCATTTAAGTTTCTTCAAAGGAAGGTGATCCGTAAAAAACTGGCCGCTGTGGGCCAATCAAAATCTAGCGTGTTTCGCTGACATATCAGATTTTTTTTATCTGATGGATTTTGAAAGGCCAAAATTGGTTTTATATTTGGTGGGGGGAGGGTATTCTGATCTCAAATTTGCCATTGTCAAAGCTGTCGCATGAACGGTTCGGTGGCCATCTTTGATCATTTTCCCGCCTAAAGCTCCCATACTAAAGCAATGGGAAAATGTCTTCTTGAGAACCACTGTGCCGATTTCAACTATATTTATCAGGAAGCATCCTTATGGCATAGTGGTACAAGTTTGTTCAAAGGAAGACGATCAGCCGATTTGGCCGGTGGCCTTCTTGGATGTGGCTGACTTAGCAACGTCTTAAAAAATCTCCCAAACCGCTTGAGGATCGATGCAACCCTCATGAAATATATGGTCTAGGGCAAGAGCTGAACCAAGTTTGTTCGAGGGAACTTGATTTGCCAAATGGTTTGGCGGCCATCTTGGATGACCTAATTTTCACGACCCCCAGAGCCGCTGAATGGATCGGGCCGAAAAATGATATGTCAAAAACACATATTCGCCATGAATCAATCAGAATTTAGCATTTTTGGGAACATTGCAAATCTCGTTTTGTTCGATTATGCCAGTGGCCAATAATTCCATGTGAGCGATACAGGCCCCTTGGGCCTCTTGTTATGTGATGGCGCTGGGCGGGTGGCAGAGTGGTTTCCAGATGATAACTCTTGGTTCCGTTTGTCGGATCGCTTTGAAACTTCATAGGGTGGTTGGACTACGTCTGGGGAAGAAACCTATAAAAATTAAAGATGATCCAAAATCCAAAATGGCCGCCAGCCACCAGCAGCCATCTTGAAAATTAGTTTCCGGATGATCCGAAATCTAAAATCGCCACCGGTGGCCATGTTGAAAATTGCTTTCCTGATGATAACTCTGTTACCGTTTATCAGATCGCTTTGAAACTTCATAGGGTGGTTGGACTAGGTCTGGGGAGCAAACCTATCGAAATTGACAATGATCCGAAATCAAAGATGGCCACCAGCCACGGGCGCCCGTCTTGAAAATTGGTTTCCGAATGGTAACTCCTTAACCACTTACTTGATCTCTTTGAAACTTCAGAGCATGGTTCGACTAGGTCTGGGCAAGAAGCCTATCGAAATTGACAATGATCCAAAATCCAAGATCACTAGCGGCCATCATGAAAATTTGTTTCTGGATGACGACACTGTTACCGCTTACCGGATCGCTTTGAAACTTTATAGGGTGGTAGGGTGGTTGGACTATATCTGGTGAAAAAACTTATCGAAATTTACAATAATCTGAAATACAATATGGTTGCTAGCCACCGGCGGTCATTTTGAAAATTGGTTTGCGGATGATAACTCCTTGACCGTTTAACAGATCGCTTTGGAACTTCACAGGATGACTAGTCTGGGTCTGAGGAAGAAATCTCTATTTTCTGAAAGCTCTCATTGCTTTGTCATCATGGTGGTGGGGTGTCATTGGTTTGTCATCATGGTGGGGGGGGTATCATTGATTTGTCATCATGGTGGGGGTGGGGGGTTGGTATTATACGCCGTTTGCGGAGCTCTTGTTTGAAAGTAATTTGACTGGTGCATGTTGCTACTTATAATCGTTGCTGTACAAAGCGAACAAAGATATATTCTGCAAAATATGGTAGAGATTAAGAAATTTGGCTGATCTTTGAAAACAGTGTTGCTGAAAGCTGTTGAGGTATCATTTAAAATGTAATGGACCGTTCCAGTTTATCCATCCATCATATGAAATCATAATCAACTATGTGGCGTCATAATCAATGATGTCATGAATGACGTACATGTAGATAAGAATGTCACAAGCGCATAATTGAAGACGGACTAAGCACTGTACGAATTGTATGTCTGCTATTTAATAAACACACTATTTTGAAACTAATTTAACTTGGCGCTGTTAGGCAGCAACAGCACCCAGTAAAATTAGTATCAAAATATTCAACAGCTTACCGGACTGTATAGTTTTCTGGAAATTGATAGTCAGGCACATGAACGAGGTGTTGGTGGAGCTTAGCTAGAGATGGATGGAGAACAGCTAAAATTTGAAAGGTTCATTGTGCCAAGAATTTTAATGTATCAGGTCTAGGAATATATCCTATAACAGCTAGCTCATACTAATGCTAGTAGAATAAACAGATTGTAAGCATGTAGACACATGCGCATGCGCACGCACAAACACATTGCGATTTAGTCTGCACGTGCAGATTGTTAATATTTTCATGATTTATTTGAAATTTGAAATAATACTTCTTATATATATATATATATATATATACATGTTTTATAGACGGAAAGACGTATTTTCTGTTTTGTTTTTGCAGATTCCGTGTATTATGTCACAAAATATGCAACCACTCTTACTTTGCCAACGTGGTTTTGGCCTGCATTCTCGTGAGCAGTGCCATGCTGGCCGCTGAGGATCCACTCGATCCATACTCTGAACGAAATCAGGTAAATAGCACTAGCTAGCCAGCTAGCAAAATACCATCGTATTGTCCTGCAATAAGACACCATCAGCTAACCAGCTAGGAAAACACAATCAGCTAGCAAAACGGCATCGGCTAGTCAGTTTGCATAACACGACCAACTCTTCCTTACATTAGCTAGTCCTAACAAAGCATTTTAATAAGTGATATACAATCCATCGTATTGCAGTCAAACCTTTCTTTGAATCCCAGTCAATCCAGCTATCCATGCAACTATTTTCTTAAATGTCCAGCCATCCATGTTATAAACTTCATCCATCCTTCCATCCATCCATCCATTTACATAAAGTCCTGTCCATCCATCCCCCCCACCCCATCCATCCATCCATCTCGTCCATCCATCCATCCATCCATCAAGCCAGCCATATGTTACTACCACTCATTTATCTAGTACTCCACCCACCTTTAGTGTGACTGAAGTTCTATAAAACCATTGGAATGAGAAGTCATTTACAGAAACATTAAATGGCATAGACTTATAGAACTAATATCATAATTATTATGCTTAAAATAAGAGAAATTATAATCTATATTATAGATAGACCCCAAACTCAATCACATTTAATGTCAAATTTATCCCACCCTTTAGTAAATTTTATTAGAAACACATTAGCGCTCATTTCCATATCAGACTTTTACAAGCTTATGTGATAGATTTGGTGGGAACTCAGTTAGACATGTTATAGTCCCTGTTTTTGATAATGTCTCTCACACGTTTTCTTTCTTTTTTCTTTCAGATACTCGAATATTTTGATTATTTTTTTACAACAGTTTTTACGATTGAGATTTTGATTAAGGTAAGAACTCATAACTCTACTGACATGTATATCAATGGACTGTTCCAGTTTATCCATCCATCATATGACGTCATACCTAACTTAGTAACGTGTATGATGATGTTATAATGGTGTCATGAATGACGTAGATAAGTTTGTCACTAATGCGTAGATGATGATGGACTAAGCATTGTTGTATGAATTGTATGTCTACTATTTAATAAACATGCTGATAATTTTGAAACTAATTTGACTGGGTGCTGTTGCTGCCATAGGCAGCAACAGCACCCAGTCAGATTAGTTTCAAAATATTCAACAGCTGACCTGTATAGTTTTCTGGAGATTCATAGTCCGGGAGTTCAGGGATCGATTGATCCCAGCATGGGCGAAGCATTGATGGAGCTTAGCTAGAGATCTCAATGGGATTAATTTCTTTGTATGAAGAATAATGTTTATATTGCCAAGTTCTACCAAGATGATTTTGTTAATGGTTGCAATGGAGGAGGGTGTACTGTGGACTGCTTTTATATCAGAGAGTCATCTACAAGCTCTTTATTTGTTATTGTCCACTGACATCGTTGCTGGGGAAGATATCACCCTTCATCCATCATGCTGGCCGGGTTTGTTTCCCGGACATTAACGTTATAACTCTTGACTGGATTCATGCTGAATTAGGTAACTCAATACCTTGTCATCCAATCTCAGTGAAAAAGATTAATATTTGCCAGAGTTAACACCCCTAATAAATTTCAAATATGTAAAAACTAGTCTTTGTCGAATAATTTTACAAATAGTTTTTTGATTTATTTTTAGGACGAATTCCTTGTGACGAGATAGTTATCTCCCCTGAAGATTGCCTACTTTAAAGTTTGAAACATTACAATCACTGGTCTTTTAGTCCTTTAACCCGTGAACTTCCCAGCTCTCAAATTCAAGGCAACTCGCCAAGACAGCTGTTGAATATTTTGAAACTAATTAGTTTCAAAATATTCAACAGAATTACCCTTACATCGTAAAGGATTTGTAATTGTGTGTCTGTAATGGGTAAATGATTTACTGTACTGCTGATTTTCAGATTATCTCCTATGGAATGGTGCTTCATAAAGGCTCTTTTTGTAGAAGTCTGTTTAACATATTAGACCTGTTAGTGGTGGGTGTGGCTCTCGTCTCGTTTACACTACCGTAAGTATTGGCTTTAATTGTATGCACCACGATACACATGTGTTGGGGTGGGGGGGGGGGTGGGCATTGGCGCCCTGTGTGTAAATCCATGGTGCCGCAAAAAGGACACCGCTAATGCACACGGTCCAAATCATTTACGCACTATAGGTGTCAAAAGAACATCGATCACTTATATTTGGTGTCACAGACGACACCGAGGGGTGCCCCATTTTAATTACACAGGATACCGGGTCTGACTACCAGTGTCTGGACACCGATTTTAGGGACACCGGACACCTGGCATTTGAAGACATAGTTATTACACTTCTTAATAGCAAAAACATTCCCGCAGTTGTTGCTATGGCCAGAGGTCATCATGATGCCTTCATCTCAGGACTCTCGCTACATTCAATAGAGGCCAAGATTCTTTTAGAAGGCCGCCAGCCTGCTAGACATGATCCGTTTAGGGGACACCACTGATTCAGCTCGCATGTTAGAGGTTCCGGTTCCCAGCACAGCCACCGGACCAGAACCTACAACATTATCCAAGTTCTTTCATCAGATCCTGATGATGAAAACTCCACATCCTGAAGAAGAACCAAAGAATCACACTGGATACATCAGTTCACCTTTCCAGAGTATCCATCATCTGACCGCGTATGATCTCATAATCAGCTCAGCGCGTGTATGGTGATGTCACAATCATTACGTCAAAAAAGGTTCCATATAGACCGTCATCAAATCTCAAATAGTCTGACACGTATGAATTGTATGTCTATAATTCTTTATTTTGAATCTAATTAAGGCGGCAACAGCACCCAGTCAAATTAGTTTCAAAATATTCAACAGCTTACTTGAGTAGTATTTTGAAATTTGATAGTCAGGGTGTTCAGAGATCAGTCGATCCCAACACGAGCGAGGTGTGGGTAGAGCTTAGCTAGAGATGGGCGGGGCATAGCTAAAACCGGAAAGGTTGAGTGCACTGTATGGAGCCACAAGGCATCATCAACAATGCAGGATAGGGGCATATTAATGTTTGGAAGCTTGCCAACAAACTCCATCCTTGTATGGTGGGTTTGCAGCATGACATATTTATTACCCCTTACTATCCTGTGCTGGTCAGTTGTCAGCAAAGCCCTGTGAAACTGAAATATGAATTGTGAAAGTTTAATTACAAATTACAGCGACATGTTACACATTTGGAAGCTGCTGCTGCTTAAGGCCAGTAACTGATGGCTTGTGCGATTATTACTTTGAGAGATCGCGATCGATTATTTGAATAATCACGATTACTCGATTAATCGGCCTGGTTACAAATTACACCGATATAGCAACAAAGGTATATCAATGACGAAAGCTGCAATGGTGTTTAGAAATGTCCATTTACAAGCCAAGAGAAGACTGTTTTTGAAAATGTATCACTGGAATTCCAATGATACATTTTCAAAAATAGTCTTCTCTTGGCCTGCAAATGGACACACAGTCGCTGAACAAAATGTAAATAAACAGGTAGATTTTGAAATATTTTATGCAGTGGAATTATTCACGATTATTCGATTATTTCGTTTGTAATCATATAAATTCAGGATTTAAAAAATAATCATGATTTTCGATTTAATCACACAATTGCGCAAGCCTAGTAACTGACTTGTGGAAACATAGGTGAGCTAAAGGTGGTGCACATATTTTCGAATCGAGCAAAACCTCATTTTGCAGATTTAGTACAATGTAAAGTTGGATTTAGCCAATAAATGCACTGTTATGCTGTAGTTGAGGTTTTTATTTTTCAGAAGGTCATGCTTAACTATGGTTATTTCGATAATAATTCACCTTTCCAGAGTATCCATCATCATCTGATGTCATATGACATCATAATCAGCTAAGCGGCGTGTAGGATGACGTCATGATCATTACGCCATAAATGATTCTATTTGCCCCGTCTTTAACTGTTAATAGTCCAACACGTATGAATTGTTTCTCTCTACTATTTAATAAATATCCTGTTGAATATTTTGAAACTAATTTGACTGTGCGCTGTTGCTGCCATAAGCAGTAACAGCACCCAGTCAAAGTAGTTCCAAAATATTCAATAACTTACCTGTATATTTTTCTGGAAATTGATAGTCAGGGAGTTCCGAGATCGATAGCAACACGAGCTGTGTGTGGAGCTTAGCTAGAGATAGGCAGGGCACAGCTAAAAATGGAAAGGTAGATTGAGACTATTGTTCAGAAAATGCTTGGTACTGTTACATTGTTACCAAATTCATACATGTGCTTGCCATATCCTTATAGTAACCACTGTTCAATATTGATTCAAACTCGTATTAATGCTGTCTAAGTGTGCGGGACATAGATGTTGTTAGATCACTTCTGAACCAATGTCCTGCAGTCCACGAATAACTTGATTGATGTTATTTGTTTACAGGGATCAGGCCATCTCTGTTGTGAAGATCCTGAGGGTCCTCCGTGTGCTGAGACCTCTGCGCGCCATCAACAGGGCTAAAGGTTTAAAGGTATGGTTTTATAGTTTAGGCGTGGGAGTGGTACTGATGTCCTAATTAAGACTCTATACCTATGTCATATGTTAGCCCTTCAATGGCTAAGCCAACCAAAACCAGATTTCACTTCAAGAGATATACTTACCTCCTTAACACTATGATATTTCCTAAATATCGACCTTCACTCAATAACCCCAGATTAAAAAAGATAGGTGCCCTTAATGAGCAGGTAGACAGGTGACAGTCAGCCGGATGCTGGCCCCAACCTTGCGCATGCGCAGACTGTCACTGCCTCTTTCTTGACTATTGGCCTATTCCACATGCTTGTGTTTTGATATCCCCCTTTTTTGCTCAATATTCTTTCTAAAGTTCTTATAATCATGTCTGATAAGTTCAATTCTTATTAAAGAATCTTTAACTCATTGTCGTCGTCTTGTCCCTTTTTTCAGAAGCCTTGTGTCGGGTGTAACTTGTATCATCAAGTCAAAGTTTTCTCCTCACCTCTGTGTCAAATGTTCACCTTGTGGTCCATTATTAAAATGTGATGTCTGTAAATAGGGTTGGAGGGGGACTTATTCTCTGAATTCTTGTTGTTACAGGTGACGGATAAGGCGTCGGAGGAGGAGAATGGTGTGAAGAAGAGTGTAAGTGGCAAGGGTAAGAGAAAGACCTCTGTTTCTTCGGAAATGGAGACTTTCAGGTTGGAAATGATGGGGGAGCTGAAAAAGACAATAAAAGATTTGGTACCAGAGCTGCTTCGCAGCATGCTCCCTGGGCCGAGTAATTTATTGTCTTCTTCATCTGCTCTCGAGCAGAAAATCCCCACCGCTGATTCTGGTGTCCGTCGTGGTCTGTGGTCCGAAAATGTTTCAGAATCAGTGGTGGTTTCATTAGATCTTGGAAGGCCCGCCGCCTTGCCAATGTATCCTGAAGCAGGGCTATATGATCATGGCAGTAGGCTTACCACACCGTTAGATCTTGGACCAGGGCCGTTGGACACAGGCTCGCACCTAGAGTGTTCACGCCCAAAAGGTGCCGCCTCCTCTTACAGTACCTTCCATGGCCAGCCCGTGTTAGCGCTCTGCTAGCCAGAGCCAGTTTATGATGGCCAGGAGGAAGAGGATTTTCTGCTGGGTTCACCTGTTGAAGCCGTGGACATGGAAATGGACGATCGTGCACCCCTCGCGGTGAGCACGGCCAATTTTTTCCATGGAACTACTCCCGCAGGGTTAGCTTTCACAGCTCAAAAGGGTGGCCCGGGTTGGAGCGGATGACGGCTGTTTCCGTATACCTCGGCTTGACAAGGATATGACGGCAGCTGCTCCGGGCCATGGTGTGGTTGATTACACCCCGCACGTTTCCATGGCGCTGGCTCCTGGATTTTCAGCCGTGGCTCAAGACATGCCTGCTCTCTCAGGCCCGCATGTTTTCCAGGGGCGGCCAGTAGTATCCACGGCTCCAGCCACGTTTACACCTGCGAGTGCATTAGAGGATGACAAAGGCATGCGCCTTGTCGAGCTCTCAGAGGTGGCCACACAGGAGGACTGGTCTGATGCGTGCCAATGGCTGGTAAGCGTTAGGCCAGAGCTTTGTGTAGATCAGTCGGCAAGCCAGCGGGACCAGCGCCTGTGGTTGGCTGGAAAGCCGGCTGTTACCGCCATGCCATCTCTCCCGTTAGCAGAATGTATAGTGGATATGTTAACGGCGGCAGAGACGTCCATTAAGCCTAATGGACGGCTTGCGAAGGCCCCCCCCCCCCCGCGAGGTGGTACCGTATTGTTGCTGGCCAATATCAGAAATATGGTACAGTGCCAAAGCCGAGTGCTGATGATCGCGCAGCACTAGGCGAGGACATACGGCCAGGCTCCCATTCTGACATGGGAGCGCTCAGCAAACACTGCATTGCGCGAAGCAGAGGAGAGCTCGAGAGCATCCATAGCGGCACTCTTGCATGTCTCACAGCTGTTAGAGGGTGTAGTAACAGCGCCTGCATCGCGCCAAGCAAGCCCTATCTCCGTACAGAGAGCCATCCAGGATGGTATTAACCTGGCTCTGGACTGTATGACTAGGGCAGTGACTAGAAGTGTCAGGGCGAGATGCACATTTGCACTAGATAATTTGTGTCCATCTCAGGATCTGTACAACAGGCTGCTGCGGACGCCTATGTCAGGTCCTGGTCTCTTGGTGGTTTGGGGTGAGGAGTGGGAGCGGTTAACCCAGGACCGCTTAGTCTTGCGATGGCTTTCAGCCGGGTACCAGCCCGGCTGGGCGATAGGCCCACCATCGCACCTGTCTCTGGTTTTGAACTGGACTCAAATTCCAAGAGATCCAGATCAACGGTTGTGTATAGAGGAAGAGATAAATTCCCTCATACAAAAAGGAGCAATTCAACCGGCGCAAAATTGGCCGAGCTTCTATTCAACCGTGTTTCTAGTGACAAAGAGCACTGGAGGGTGGAGACCAATTCTCAACCTCAAACCATTGAACAAGTTCCTAGACACACCGAGTTTCAAACTGGAAACAGTCAAAACGGTGTTGGCGGGGTTGGAGATGAGAATGTGGACGGCGTCCATAGATCTGAAGGATGCTTATTTCCACATTCCAATTGCGAAGAGTTTTTGTCGGTACCTGTTGATTCACTTTCCAGGGCTGACAGTGGGAATTCAGTTTTAAAATTCGGAATTTCCACGGCTCCTCGAGTCTTCACCAGGGTGCTTCTTGCAATAACAGCATATCTCCGCAGGAGAAGCATAGCAGTCCACACTTACGTAGACGATTGGCTGTTAAAAGCACACAATCGGGAAAGTCTTGCAGCAATTCTGGAGATAGTTTTAAAAACTCTCATGGACTTAGGCTGGATAATAAACTTTCAGAAATCAGGCTCCATCCCAGAAGTTTGTTTACCTGGGAATGTTCTTCGATCTAGAGATAGGGTATGTTTATCCTACTCAGGAGAGTAGAAATACTCATCTCAGTAATACAGTCAGTGTGCAACAGTCGTCATGTACTGGCATGGGTTTACTTGAGAATGCTGGGGTTGATGGTTTCTCTGGAACCAGTCATTCCACAGGCGGCCTTGCGCAGGTGGCCTACCCAGTTATTTCTCATGACACAGTGGACCCAGAGGACAGGTTTCCTAGACTCAGAGATGTCAGTGTTGGAACCTCTTATTCACCACCTTCAATGGTGGATGAAGAGAGAGAATCTCCTGGCAGGTGTGATGCTCACCCCACCCTCAAATAACGATGTACACACACATCAATGGAGGGATGGGGTGGGGGTTGGGCTTGCCTAGAAGAAGCCACAGTATCAGGGCTTTGGGATCTGGATCAGTCACAGGAACATAAATCTACTGGAATTATGAGCAGTAGTTCTGGGCCTGGAACATTTCTTAAAGAAAGTTCAGGGCAAGATTGTTCTAGTTCGATCAGACAACTCAACAGTATTGACTTACATAAAACGCCAGGGCGGAACGAAGTCGGGCAGTCTCTGTATGATGACATGGAAACTGCTTTGCTGGTGTCTAGATCATATGATCACCTTGAAGGCAGTTCACATTCTGGGAAGGCTAAATCTGTTAGACTCATTGAGCCGAAGGATGAGTGTTTTGCCTATGGAATGGTAACTAAATCAATGTGTGGCGGATCGTCTGTTCGACCACTGGGGCAAACCCAACATAGATTTGTTCGCAACGAACAAGAATGCGAGGATGATGACGTACGTCTCTCCGATTCCAGATCCAAGCGCGTACGCAACAGATGCGTTAGCTATCAGCTGGGAGAGAATATATGCATATGCATTCCCACCAGAAATCCTGATTCCAAAAGTCCTTCAGAAAATCAGGCGGGAGGAGTGCCAAGTGCTTCTGATCGCCCCAAATTGGCCACGCCGATCATGGTATACGGATCTGCTGGACCTTCTGGTCTGCAATCCAGTCCTCTGCCTTAGATGGACAATATTATTTTCCAGGGCAAGTCCCTTCACAACAACCCGTCAATGTTCCAATTGACTGCGTGGATGTTGTCAAGGAATCTAAAGTTAAGGAGGGCTTTTCTGAGCAAGCAGCCATGTTTGTGGCAAAAGCCAGAAGGCGGTCAACCTCCAGAGCATATAACTATAAAATCAATAGATTTGCAGAATGGTGCTCAAACAGAGATGTTAATCCAATGGATGCATCTATTCAGGTAGTAGCCGATTTCCTCTGTCACCTGTATAATGCCTATAGCCTCAAGCCTAGCTCTATTGCTGGCTACAAGTCAGCTTTGATGTCAGTTATCCCTTGCTTGGCTGATAGGGGAAGTGACGAAGTCTGTTCATTGAACACTAATAAAAGGCATCGGTAATCTAAGACCGAGAAATCCACCAGCGATTCCATCTTGGAGTTTATCTCTAGTACTCCAAAGTGCTAGCAGATAAACCCTTTGAACCACTAAGTGCCATTTCTATGAAAATGTTGACACTTAAGACTGTATTTCTAATTGCTGCGGCCTCTGCAAGACGGAGAAGCGAAATTCATGCTTTATCCGCCGACGCAGACCGTTATCTGGTTACAGGGGAAGGCCTTAGGCTTCTACCTAGGATAAATTTCATGGCTAAGAACCAGTCTTTGAAATATCCAGGTCAACCAATTGTTTTACCAGCTTTGATTGGGTTTGATCCTAATTCAAAAGTCCAGTCCGCGCATTAAACAGGTACAAACAACGTACACAGGAATGGCGGACGGACCCATCCTCGTTATGGTTGTCTTATATTGAACCGCTTGGCATGCCGTCAAAAGACACTATATCTACTAGTAGGTGGATTGTTGAATGTTTTCAATTTTGCCACAAATCCGCCACTGATAAACAAGTTGACTTAGCCAAGGCTCACAGTGTCCGTGGCGTAGTGGCGTCCACCACCCTGTTTAACGGGGTGCTGGTGGATGACATTATGTCGGTAGCTCAGTGGCACTGTGGGTCAAGTTTTACCGACCATTACCTCTGTGACACCACAAATCCTCTTGCAATATCGATATTCAAAAGATGATCAGGTGTGTATATTGTAGATAAGTTGCACTTGCTGTCTTCAAACAGCACATTTTAATTGTGGAAACAACCGTGTATCATATTTCCTTCACTGATGTGGACTGGATGGATACAGCTTTCATGCATAAGGTCAGTACTGCCTTTTGTTGTTACATAATTTATTGTCACAATGTATTATCCTTATTTAACAATAATGTAATGGTACCTGTGTATTATGTGGTTCATTTATTGAGAGTATACGAAATGAAGTCTTTCGTCTCGTGTCCTGTAGTACTTAGCACCAGTACTTAGAGTACATATGGGACATTGAGGTCATAGCTTCTCCTTTTCCAAAAGGAGGGAGGGAGGGGGTTGGGGGGAGTGCATTTGACATATGGTCATTACTCTCACCATCGGTTGTGTTATCCGATGTTCAAATCATTGCCTGATTGTGTGTGTCACACAATTTCAGATGTTAGTGCTTCATGCGCAAAACGCGCAAGGGATGAGCTGGGTTTTTTACCTCGCCTCCCTCCCACCAAATTCTCTTATGAATTCTGACAATATCATGGAGTGTTAGGGAGGTAAGTATATCTCTTTAAGTGAAATAAACGAAATCACGGATTTCTTTTTTCTCGAGAGAGTTGTTATACTTACCTCCCTAACATGGAATTGGCCTTTCCACCCCACAGAGGCTCGGTCTTCAGGCTTTTAAGTTGCATGTGTCGGCCAATAGTCAAGCTGAGGCAGTGACAGTCTGCGCATGCGCGAAGTTGGGGCCGGTATCTGGCTGACTGTCACCTGTCTACCTGCCCATTAAGGGCACCTATCTTTTTTAATCTGGTGTTATTGAGTGAAGGTCGAGATTTAGGAAATATCATGGCGTGTTAGGGAGGTAAGTATAACAACTCTCTCATGAAAAAAGAAATCCGTGATTTCGTTTATTCTACGGTGGTCTTGAGAAATGTCTATTCGCAGGACAAGATGAGAGTATTTTTGAAATTTGATCATTGGGATGACTGTCTTGATAGCCAAGCCAGTCATGGGCTCACTCATGGTAGTGGTATATTTGAAAAAATACACTTCTGTGGGCCTGCAAATGGATATGCACTAAGGAGAATTTTATAATAACTACCCTGTTGAATGTTTTGAAACTAATTTAACTGGAAGTTGTTGCTACCTCTTCAAGTTAAATTTCTTTCTGTATATTCAACGGAATGTACTGGTGGCATGTTTGCTTGTGCGCCTCGCCACCAAACCAGAGCATTCATACACGATTGAGATGACAAGTCGAAGCATAGAGACTAGGTATTTTCTGATTGGTTGACAATTAAAACTATGCCGAAACGCACAACCTAGGTATTTTCTGATTGGTTTGCAAATTAAATGATAGTAGCATTCATAGAATGAAGAAATAGATAAGTGAATGTCTTTCTGTGATGGCTTGATAGAAATATAAAAATACAATACATAGTCTTTGTATGTCGTATTTGGTCCCCCCCAATGGAGGGGTCCATTTCTAGCTATGCCCCTCCCATTTCTAGCCATGCTCGCCCATTTCTAGCTATGCTCGCCCATTTCTACCTATGCCCTGCCCATTTCTAGCGATGTCCCGCCCATTTCTAACTATGCCCCGCCAATTTCTAGCTATTTCTCGCCCATTTCTACCTATGTCCCGCTCATTTCTACCTATGTCCCGCCCATTTCTAGGTATGCTCGCCCATTTCTAGCTATGTCTCGCCCATTTCTACCTATGTCCCGCCCATTTCTAGCTATGCCCGCCCATTTCTAGCTATGCTTCGCCCATTTCTACCTATACCCTGCCCATTTCTAGCGATGTCCTGCCCATTTCTAGCTATGCCCCGCCCATTTCTAGCTATGCCCCGCCCATTTCTACCTATGCCCGCCCATTTCTACATATGCCTTGCCCATTTCTACCTATGCCCTGCCCATTTTTAGCTATGCCCCGCCCATTTCTAGCCATGCCCCACCCATTTCTACCTATGCCCCGCCCATCTCTACCTATGCCCGCCCATTTCTACCTATGCCCTGCCCATTTCTAGCTATGCCCTGCCCGTTTCTAGCTATGCCCCGCCCATTTCTAACTATGCCCCGCCCATTTCTACCTATGCCTGCCCATTTCTACCTATGCCCTGCCCATTTCTAGCTATACCCTGCCCATTTCTAGCTATACCCCTCCCATTTCTAGCTATGCTCCACCTACATTTAACATGTGTTGGAATTTATTTATATACTTTGAACTTTACCAGAATTAAAATTACCAGAACCCTAATAACTGTACAGGAAAGATGTTTGATATTTTGACACTAATTTGACTGACGGATATGTACATGTAGCTCCCACTCAAATTAGTTTCAAAATATTCAACAGAATGTTTTTTAAATTGTACATCCATCAAAGACATACAATTCGTACACTTGGCAGTCCTTTCCAGCTTCCTGCCTGAGTTATATGTCATTATGATTGTTAGCTCACCTGACCTGAAAGGCCAAGTGAGCTTATGCTGTGGCAACCGTCCGTTGTCCATCGTCTGTCTGTCGTCCATCAACTTTACCTTTAAACGACTTCTTCTCAATAACCACTGGGCCGATCTTGATTGTATTTGTCAGGAAGCATCCTTAGGGCATAGGGATCAAAGTTTGTTTAAACGGAGTTGATTGGCCAATTTGGCCAGTGGCCAAACTCATACTAAAGCAATGGGAAATTTAAAATGTCTTCTCAAGAACTACTGGGCTGATTTAAATTATATTTGGCAAGAAGCATCCTTAGGGTGTAGAGAGTGAAGTTTGTTCAAATGAAACCATTTGGACAATCTGGCTGGTGGCCATCTTGGATTTTGGCCCATTTTTAGAAACGTCTAAAAATCTCCAAAACCGCTTGGTGGATTGAAGCAAACCCCATGAAATGTGATCTAGGGCAAGAACCAAGTTTGTTTGAGGGAACTTGATTGGTCCCATAGTTTGGCAGCCATATTGGTTGACCTAGTTTTAGTGAAAACGACTTGTTCTCCAGAATCGCTGAAGGGATTGGGCCAAAACTTGGCAGATATGATTAGGGACTAAGGGCCATTAAAGTTTGTTCAAGGGCAGTTGATCCATAAAAAACATGGGTGCCTTGGGCCAATCAAAATATAGTGTTGGCAGCCACATTGAATTTTTTATTTGATGGATTTTGAAGCTGAAATTGGTTTTATATATGTTTTTGGGTATTCTGATCTCAAATTTGTAATTTTCGAAACTTGTTTAAACGGTTTGTCAGCCATCTTGGATCATTTTCTTGCCAAAAGCTCCTATACTAAAGCAATGGGAAATTTAAAATGTCCTCTAGAACTACTGGGCTGATTTCAATTATATTTGGCAGGAAGCATCCTTAGGATATACAGATTCAAGTTTGTTCAAACGAAGCCAATCGGCCAATTTGGCCAGTAACCATCTTGGATTTTGGCGATTTTTAGAAATGTCTAAAAATCTTCGCCAAAACTGTTTGAGCGATTGATTCAAAATGCATAAAATATCATTTAGGGCACAAACTGAACCAAGATTGTTCAAGGGAACGTGATTTGCCAAATGGTTGGGCGGCCATCTTGGATGGCCTGGTTTTCATGAAGGCAACTTCGTCTCCAGAGCCGCTGAACGGATTGGGCCGAAATTTGGGAGATATTTTATTGGTGAATAAGGGACATTGCCATTAAAATTTTACTAAAAGACGCAGTTTTTTCGTCAAATTACATGTTCTAGAAAGGGGGGTGCGTCGTATAATCGAGAACATTCCTTGAACACATTTTTGGGTCGACATTTTTCGTAAAAAGTCAAAGATTATACCACAGAAATTGAACTAAATGTTACCCTAGACAATTCGTGCCGCCTGACGACTATGTTTAATGTATACTACAAAAACACCAAGCGGAAGTGAAATTAATAAGTGGGGGCGCCTAAATATTGCTTATTCTTTAATAAAAATCACTTATTACATCAAAATTAATCCAGAATTTGACATAAAATTGCGTCGAGAAAAGATATGTGTATAAATCACGTGATTCGCCTCCAATCGCAAAAGATCTTTATTCTAATTAGAGCGAGTACTCGGATCTAAATATAGCGGGCTCGGAAATTGCTACATATGTATATATCATCATTGCGCGATAGGAACTGAATGTTCCTGTACCAATTTGATAACCAACTCCCATTAGCACATAAGATTACACAGCGCCTCCAATCGCAAAAGAGCCAGATAACCAACTCCCATTAGCGCATAAGATCACGCAGCGCCTCCAAACGCAAAAGAGTCATTGCAACTAGTGACCATCTGAATATTCCCATACCCGTTTGATAAACAGCTCCCGTTAATGCATAAGATTACACAGCGCCTCCAATCACAAAAGAGCCAGATAACCAACTCCCGTTAGCACATAAGATTACACAGCGCCTCCAATCGCAAAAGAGCCAGATAACCAACTCGCATTAGCGCATAAGATCACGCAGCGCCTCCAAACGCAAAAGAGTCATTGCAACTAGTGACCATCTGAATATTCCCATACCCGTTTGATAAACAACTCCCGTTAACGCATAAGATTACACAGCGCCTCCAATCGCAAAAGAGCCAGATAACCAACTCCCATTAGCGCATAAGATCACGCAGCGCCTCCAAACGCAAAAGAGTTATTGCAACTAGTGACCATCTGAATATTCCCATACCTGTTTGATAAACAACTCCCGTTAATGCATAAGATTACACAGCGCCTCCAATCACAAAAGAGCCAGATAACCAACTCCCGTTAGCACATAAGATTACACAGCGCCTCCAATCGCAAAAGAGCCAGATAACCAACTCCCATTAGCGCATAAGATCACGCAGCGCCTCCAAACGCAAAAGAGTCATTGCAACTAGTGACCATCTGAATATTCCCATACCCGTTTGATAAACAACTCCCATTAACGCATAAGATTACACAGCGCCTCCAATCGCAAAAGAGCCAGATAACCAACTCCCATTAGCGCATAAGATCACGCAGCGCCTCCAAACGCAAAAGAGCCATTACATTCTGTTTCTGTCACGTGATTTCTATATTTTCAAGGGGACATTTTATGCCAAAATTAGATTGATTTTTATAATAAATGATCTTTATTGATGATACACGATATTTAGGCAGGCCTATTTAATAATTTCTCTTCCACCATGATAATTTTTAGTCATACATTAAACATAGCGCTGAGTGATAGTAATTTTTTAAAGGTATGTTTTTCTAAATTTAACAGCGTCTTATGCTTGAATACAAGAGTTTTTTGGGCGGATTTTGGTAAAATTTGGGACAGCGTCCTATATTCGAGGGTGGCCTTTAGTCGAGAAATCACGGTAAGTTTGTTCAAGAGAAGTTGATACATAAAGAAACAGGGCCTCTGTTTTCTTGTTACAAGTGTGTTCAACTCTAATATTAGAGTTCTACTTATTGTTAATGATCATTCTAGTTGAGATGCCTATGGTCCAGGTGAGCGATACAGGCCCCTTGGGCCTCTTGTTATGTCAGCCTAGATGTGACATAATTGATTATGACATATACTTGAGTGATAGATGAGATCCCTTAATAGTGAGTATAAGATGAGTTTAATATGGTTCTCTATGTTTCTGCAGCATGTTGTCCAGTGTGTCGTCGTCGCTGTCAGAACTATTGGTAACATCTTACTTGTTACATCGCTGCTGCTGTTCATGTTTGCTGTGATCGGTGTTCAATTGTACAAGGTATGAATACACACACGCACGCATGCACACACACCTATGCACTAGAGCTGGGCGGTTTCCCGATAAAACCGGGAAAATCGCGATGTTATTGTTATCGTTATCGTCTCATTTCTAAAAACCGCCAATATCGTCAAATACCGTCAGTGATGGTATTGACAATTTATATATTGTAATAATTTGATAATAAAGCATTTCATGCGAATTTGACGAGTCTGGTCTCTTCATTTCCGTATTCATGGTAGTCAAAAGCAATCATTTTCGGCACTATTATTGCCATAAATATATGTCTATGTGTTATATTATATACATACCCCTACTGTTCTTAGTATAGTTATCCTTCCATGCTCAATTAAATGTTGTTCCAATGAAGACAAGGTAAATCCGAAAATCGTAGTTGCTGACAACGTTGAATTACGCAAAGTAGCAGCCATTTGTAAAGCAAAAATATAAACTCAACTCAGCCTCGTTTTGATTATATTATTGGAATACCACCTTCGCTTTCCATAGCTGATGACGTGATTGACGTCATTACAAGGCAATAAATAAAACAATGACCGTCCAAATACCCTAGCGGGATAAATAAACTCGCTAACTATGGTGATAAATTCAAGCGATCTAACTAAACCGGTGAAGCCATAACTGTACTCCCTCTATTCTTCGCTTGTTCAAGAATAATTCACCCCACACGTGTGTATAAATGTACGCTTGGGTGAGTATTGATCAGTCTATACCAGTAAAAGCATTGATATGTTGAATGCGCTAAAGGCAGCCAAAATATGAATGAAACAAGCCCGGCTGATTATATTGAAAATGATTTGATTAAAACTTATTGCGCCATGTCAATAATTTCCAATCAAATTATCGCCAAAATATTCGGCTAAAATCGGACAAGTTATTAATAACTAATAACCTCTTAGATCATCATTCTTTTCTAGAAGACAGATCTTATAGGGTGAAATGTGTTGTATTCACTAATTTCATGCGTTCTGGGTCATTGGCTCAGGCGACTATTGCGCCATAGATCTATAGGGCTATGATTTAACCACTTTCAGAACGAATGCAGAGGCTTTATGGAAATATAATTTAAAGGAAATAATAAATAAAGAGCTGATTAGTTTGAAAACTTTTTGACCCAAAAGGTTTTACTGACATCGACAGCAACATCTTTGAGTCAAATTGTTTTGAAATAATCTGTATAAATAGCTGATGATTATTTATTTTTACACACTCCGGTAAGTCCAGATTATAGGATAAAGTGTGTGATTGACTTTGTTCATGCAGCAGTCAATAGGTCGACAATGTTCTAACAGGGTGGAATGGGTGGCTGGGCGGGGGATAAATGAATGACTGATCATATATAGGCCTAATCTACTAGTCTGAATAAAATTTTATTGCTAAAAAATATTCGGGTCATAATGTTATCTTTATACACACATACACGCGCACAGCTGATCGCGTCTTCAGACCTGGATTGTCCATTGATCGATCACGTGCCTAATCGCGTGGTCTTTCTCACGGAGCATTCCTTATAAGCTTTCAATAGGGATAATAAGAACAGCTGATCGTGAATGCTCCACTAAACACTGCACCCGATTATGACCTGGTTAAAACCAATGAAAGATACTTGATGTTTTTAACCAATCAGATTGGACCCTTGGAATTTCCCTTGGAGATTCCGGCGCACACAGTGACGGAGTTAAGGACACTTATGCGCAAAATTCCTCTTCACAATGACAATGTAAAACGCAAAAAGGCGAGAAAAAATATTTTATTTGGTGCCGAAACACAAATATCTAGGCCTATTCATAGATTGGCCATATTAACCCTATCATAGCCAACATTATTCCAAATACCGCGATATTAGTAGTTATCGCGGTATTTTTCACAGATACCGTTATCGTCATCCCAATGGCAATACCGCCCAGCTCTACTATGCACCCACTTAAGCACACACAGGCAAGCATGCATGCATGGATGGACACGCACACACAGTCAAACACACATGTACGCACACAAATATTCACATTATTTTCTGATGCATAAAGTTACATCCATTAGAATAGGCTTGTGGTGATTATTGCTTTGATTGATCACAATCGATTATTTATGAATAATCGTGATTACTCGATTAATCAGCTTGTGTACAAATTACCAAGACATAACAACAAAAGCATATCAATGACGAAAGTCCATTTGCAGACCAAGAGATTATTATTTTTGAAAATGTATCACTGGAATTGTTGGCTTGATTATCGAGCCAGTCAATGTCAATTTTCGTGACTGATGTCATTAAAGAGTAATTAAAAAACTGGAATTGAAATATTTTATGCAGTAGAAATTATTCACGATTATTTGGTATATATAAGTTTTGATCATAAAAATTCACGATTTACAAAATAATCATGATTTTCGATTTAATCACATAATCACGCAAGTCTAATTTAGAAGCAACATTGCCATTGCTTCTGTGAGAAATGTTTTTCTTTATTGTATGCTTTTTTGACAGATTATCGTATTAAGTAAATCATTGACCCAGTTTTGCAGTCGAAGTTCAGGTCCATTTATACACTGAGCTTGAATTGGGCAATATTTACATATCTCTCCCCACCCCACCCTTCCTAGAGGAAGAAATCTGTATTATTTTAAGGTTACCATGTCAAGGTCACAGCTTAGTAAGAATGGAGTTTTCACGTCCCCTTGAGTTCTGTAAATGTTAATAACAGCTGTCTTTTAATGGTCAAGATTCGTAAAAAAAGAAAGAAAAGAAGCTGTCTATTTCCTCTGTCTGTTTCGGTTATCGTTAACTATGGTTAGTCATTCCAATTCTATGTTTAAACATTTAGATTAGTATCCAAATATTCACCAATGCTCCTATATAGTTGCTACTACACCACACCACATTCCACTACCAAGTAGAAAGAGCCTCACAGAATTACCGACACAAGGCAGTTTTTCTGATTTGTTGAAAATTAAATATGGAATTTTATGGGAATTGAGAAATGTATAAACTTTAGCTATTAAAATAAGAATGTTTCTTAAATGCCATGATAGAAATCTGACAATGCCATGCATCATTTACATTAGTGTTGTTTCAATTAATCAATTTGATCGATGATTGATTGGTTGGCATGTCCAACCTACAGATCAATCATGATTTCAGAAATCAATTTTGACTACTTATAAATTTATGATATTAAAACTGCAGAAGATGATTACTTTTTGTCAGTACCATTTTAATTTCATTTTTACAACTATATAACATTGTATTACTTCATACGAGTCCATAGTCGAAGACTGGAGTATTCTTTGCCCAAGGCCCCTAAGGATAAGGAGTAGGGTCTGCTTTCCAGGGCTGGCGTACCATCAGTATGCTCGTGTTCCTCGGCTTTCAGTCGGGGAAAGAAGCGCTGAATAGGCCATTAGCCGGGAAAGCCAAGGGTCGTTCTCGACCCATGGTTTCCCAGACTAACAAGGATCCCTTCAATGAGTTAACTCTCATTGATGATGCGGCGAGAGTGGCTATGGCTGCTCTCTCGCACGGATGCACCGTCCTGTAGGGTATGCTGACCTGTGCAGCGGAAGGTGTGAAAGTGCCAGAGGCTGCTCCTGGAGTTGTCCGGGACGCCATGCGCTTGTCCCAAGATTACCTGGCCAGGGTGACCACTAGATCATTGGCGGAGCGGAGAATGGTTCTCGATTGTGTAGAACCAGGACCGGAGATGAGGGCTGCGTTATCTTCTGTGCCCTTTATTGGTCCGGACTTGTTTGGCCGCTCGGCACGACAAGCCCTCTCCAAAGTTGCGTCTATGGTGGCAGAGCAGGAAGTTGTCGGCAAGTCATGGAAGTCGACGAAGACTCGGCCACAACAGTCCTGCAAGCAGCATCGACATGAGTAGCAGAGGCAGCGCAAAGGATCGGGCATCCGGTTCACAGGGACCTGGCCATTCGTCTTCATACAAGTCCTCTGATAAGAGGCCATATGAAGATGATAGGAAGGATGGTGGCGGCTACCGTAAGGATAGCCGTGGCGGCGGTCCCGAGCCGTCATATTCCAAGAAGCTGCGAGGTGGCCATAGGGAATGGTCCTGATGGGCTTCCGGCGAGACCCGTACCGGTGGCGCCCGGAACGCAGGGAGTCGTGACTCTTCACCCAAGTGAATTAACGTCTTATCGCGCAATATCGACCTTCGGAGGCAGACTTCAGCTGTTCTCAAACCAGTGGGAACAGGTCGTGCAAGATTGTTTAGTCTGTCATTGGCTAAGAAACGACTACGAACCGGACTGACTCATCCGTCAATCGTTAGTTCCGTTAACATTGACTCCAGTAAGGACTCCCATTCCAAGGGCATCCGATCGTCTAGATGCCATCTGCTCAGAAATCATAGATCTTCAGCAGAAGAATGCGATTCATTTAGTCCGCAATCAGTCCTGCCTGAGCTTCTATTCAAAAATTTTCCTCGACCGATTCTCAACCTCAAACCGCTGAACAAATTCATTCTTTCACCAAAATTAAAGATGGAGACTGGCAGTGGTGATGACGGCTTAGAAAAGGCATGTGGGCAGTATTGATAGATCTGAAGGATGCATTTTTTCATATTCCAATGTCAATTCCTTTTCAGAAATACCTTCTCTACGTTCCAAGACAATGTTTGGGAATTCAGTGCGCTTCCTTTCGGTCTGACCACAGCCCCAAGGGTCTTCACCAAAGTGGTTCTCACCATGACTTCTTACTTTCGCAAGAGAAACATAGCTGTTCATACTTACATAGATGACTGGCTGCTGAAGGCGGGGAATACAGTCATTCTGCGCAACAATCTTCAGGTAGTCCTGGCCTTACTAAAGGGCCTAAGATGTATTGTGAATCTAGAGAAATCAGAATTGACTCCATCCCAGGAGTTTGTGTATCTAGGAATATTTTTCAATCTCAGGGACGGTGTAGCTTTTCCGGCAGAGAACAGAGTCAAGAGTTTGATTGCAGTTCTGGAGTCAGTTTCTCTAGGAGCCTATCTGATGGCACGTCAATTTCTCAGAATACTGGGTTTACTAGTATCTCTGGAGGTGGTTCCGTATGCGGCACTCGGACGCAGGCCGATGCAGATGTACTTAATGTCATTCTGGTCTCAGAGAACGGATCCATTGTCTCTGAGGATTCCAGTAAAAGAACCGAACCGTTGATATTCCATCTTCATTGGTGATTGTCAGAACAGAATCTCCTGCGAGGTATTCCTCTACAACCTCATCAACCGCAGATGTCCATCTTCGCAGATGTGTCGACGACGGGTTGGGGAGCAGTACTGGACAATCTGTCAGTGTCAGGGGAATGGAATCGGACCAATGCGCAGAAACACATAAATGTTCTCGAATTATTAGCGGTGGCATTAGCACTTCGAAAATTTGAGAACTTAATCCGAGACAAGATTGTCCTAGTAAGGACAGACAACTCAACAGTGCTGTCTTATTTGAACCACCAAGGCGGGACGAGATCACCAAAGTTGTGCATGATGATATGGAACCTTCTGCTGTGGTGCCAAGAGAGGAATATTATTTCTCGGGCAGCACACATTCCAGGAAGATTGAACATCCTAGCAGATGTTCTCAGTCAAAGGACGGTTTATCATCCGACGGAATGGCGGCTCAACTAGTCGGTAGCGGAGGTTCTCTTCAAACATTGGGGCAAGCCAAATGTGGACCTATTTGCGATGAAAGAAAACGCAAAGATGGTGACATATGTGTCACCGATCCTGGACCCGCTAGCTCTAGCAGTAGACATACTGGCGATAAGTTGGAAGGGAATGTACGCGTATGCGTATCGTCCAACAATTCTCATCCCAAAACTTCTGGCAACGATAAGAGAGGGCATATGCCAAGTACTACTGATCGCCCCTCATTGGCCAGGCCGATCATGGTTTACGGATCTGCTGGACCTTCTGGTCTGCAATCCAATCCCTCTTCCAGACAGAAGGTATTTTCTGAGCAAGCAGCGAAATTTGTTGCTTCAACCAGAAGAGGGTCAACCACCAAGACATATAATTATAGAATCAACAAATTTGCAGAGTGGTGTAAGAGAAGAGATATTAATCCCTTTTCTGCATCTGTTCAACGCGTAGCAGATTTTATCTGTCGTTTATACAAGGTTGACAAGCTTGTACCTACAACCCTAGCAGCATATAAGTCTGCATTAGCTTCAGTTGTTCCCAGTCTGGCCACTGTAGGAGTGGAGAACGACACTTTAAATGAAGTTATTAAAGGAATGAGCAATTTGCGACCCAGACAGCCAATTCCTATCCCAGCATGGAATCTATCTCATGTTCTACAGGTTTTAGGGCATGCTCCCTTTGAACAATTAGATCTATAGATATTAAACTGTTAACTATTAAGTTGGTTTTCTTGGTTGCAACAGCATCAGTGAGGAGAAGCGAAATACATGCGCTTTCTGCGGAACAAGACCGTTTTGTCGTTACGGGTGAAGGTTTAAGACTATTACCACGTCTTTGTTTCCTGGACAAGAATCAGTCACTTAAATATCCAGGACAGCCGATCAATTTGCCAAGTTTAATTGGACATGACCCAAACTCTTCTGCTTGCTGTTCTGTCAGATGTCTGAAAATGTAAATAAACATACTGAGGAGTGGAGAGATGACCTGAAATCTCTGTGGTTATGTCTCAAAGCTCCACATCTTCGCGCCTCGAAAGATACCATTTCTCGATAGATAGTCGATGCTATTCAGATGTTGCATAAAATCGCTACAGGAAAGCAGATTGATCGTGCGAACGCCCATCAAGTCCGAGCACTAGCAGCAGCAGCGGCCCTTTATAAGGGTGTCTCTTTAGAGGAGGTGATGTCTGTAGCACAATGGCATGCCGAGTCGTCATTCACTAATTTCTACCTTCGCGATATCTCCAGCGCACTTAATTCGGTAGCCGTCGCCAATTTGTCAAATCCTAGCTAAAGCCACGTCTGACCACTATTTACGCATACATCATAGGGTTCTTCCACATGCACTGAGCAATGGTGATGCACATGATCTGTGAACGACCGTGGATTGGGCGGAGCTCCTGTGATGATCAAGAAAGCTCACACACTCAGAAAATTGTGAGTGTTTTCTTAATTTAAGTGACTAATATTAATTTACTTACAGTCAAATTCCCAGACTGATTAAGTAAAAAGTATGGTTCAAGAGTATCTTATTCATTGCAACAGACATTGGACTCATTCAAATTTGAAAATCTAATCAATATACTGATAGAATTTCAAAATTAGAAGTTGTAGTAGCTTCTTTGCACTCTCTTGGACTGCACTAGAAGAGACTTGGGCCTGACATGGGTCTGGTGGGTGTTGCTCCCATTTGACAGCCCTCTGGACCATGGAAGTTTAGCACTCTATGAGTCAGATGGCGGAACCTAAAGCGTATACTGGGGTTCTAGTCTCTTCACAACCTTCTCTGTTGGATGGTAGATGAGAGCTGTTTCGAGCCTCACCTCCCACCGGGGTTTCTTGGCTGTCGAAATCCGGAATTTATCATAATAGTACATCTGCTAAGTATTATTCGAAGTAGCATCAAAAAAGCATCTGCTTTTGTTTCTATGAGAATTGTTAATACTTACCAGATGTACTATGGCCTATCTCAGCCACCCCGCTGTGGTGAGGCTGAGCTGCTTTCGCTGTTTGTCAAGACAAATATAAGATGAATCTGACTGTTGTTGGGAATTGACTCGGTACCTGGAGGCTATGGTAAATAGTGGTCAGGACCATGGAGAGTGCGGAGTTTTAATTGTTTATTTTGAGCTAGACTAGATAATAGACATTATCATAATAGTAATCTGGTAAGTATTAACAATTCTCATAGAATCAAAAGCGGATGCTTTTTTGCTACTCCGGGGCACTGCAAATCTTTCCTAGCCATGATGATGGCAAAAATGTAAACAAGACGGGGCATTATGGTGCTGCTTTAAATTTTGTAATATATATATATATATATATATATATATATATATATATATATATATATATATATATATATATATATATATATATATATATATACACCTGTGCAAAAGTTAAGCACCAGCAAAAACAATAGAACGTAGAAACATGATGATACAACTAGGCTGCCATACTTTTTGTCCCCGCGTTAGCTGACATAATTCCAAGTACGAAATGCACATGCATGCATGACTTCACGCCGCTTGATGTCCGTGCGTGGCGGGAAACAGCACACGTGTTCAGTTATGTAAAAGTCCAGTTTGAGGTGTAGAACATTACATACAGATTTAGGCGACAAGATTAGGAATTTTGTGTTATATATATATATATATATATATATATATATATATATATATATATATATATATATACTAGGCCTAGGGTTCGTGAGGATATTCATGAACCGAACCGGTTCACAATACAGATGTCCGAACCATGAACTGGTTCACGAACCTTTTTAATATGCTATTGTACGCGAGAAATTACTCCTAACAGAAAATAACATTTAAAGGCAGGTAGGTGGCTTTACTGGCTAAATGGTAGAAAAACCCAAATGACAAGTTCTGACAACAAATGTTAGAAAATAATATAAGATTCATAGCCAGATAAGTTCCCTTCATGGTCATGTTCATAAATCACATGTAGAAGACATTCAGAGATTGCTTGTCTTCACTGACAAATCCCTGAAAAAGTCAATTCTTTATGATATAAAACTTAATCTGATGAATATTTTGGAATTAATGTGACTAAGGCAGCAACAGCTTCTAGTTAAATTAATTTCAAAATACTCAACACCGTTTCCTGTATGGTTTTTCTAAAATTAGATATTGGAATTCGAACTATGGTTCGACTTCCCTTGATTTGCGATTTTCCGAACAAACGAATGTTCGTTACAGCCCTAATATATACTACCTCGCTTTGAAATAGGTGTGTAAATTTTCATGATGGAAGCAGAAATTTAAAAAGTTGAATTAAAAGTAATTTCACATCCAAAATAATATTGTTTTGTTTGTCAGTAGTTTTTGTAATGTATTGGTCAGAACTCTTAGCAAGTGATGCGCCACAGCGACGAAAATGTACAGCGGAAAATGTTGCGCTCAAACGGGTTTCAGTTATCAACTTTATTGGCAAATTTGTCAAAATATCAGTTTATGTGATAAATAGAATCTCAATTTCGGTCTTATTTTCATATCACTATTATCAACCTCGCTAAAGCTCATGCAATGTGATAATTTTCGACTCGGTTGATAATAGTGATATGAAATGTGACCTCGTTCCAGACCCTCTATGTATGAGATGAGTTACTTCTTTATCTAACCCATTAAAGTTAACAAACCGATTCCGCAATGGTCTCTGGAAATGTCCATTTACAGGCCAATAGAGGACTATTTTTGAAAATCTACCACTTGATGATCAAGCTAGTCACTCCAGTGGTAAATCTTTTTTTAAATAACCCTGAGCTCTTGAGCTCTTGAGCTCTTGAGCAAATTGACATTCAGTAACTAAAAAAATGGGATTTTCTTACCTAATTTTAGCCATTAACCCTTTGATGGTCAAATTTGGTCAAGAAAATTTAAATGTTTTCTTATTGAATGTCCATTTACAGGCCAAGAGAATGCAATTTTTGAAAATTTATCACTGGAATGACTGGCTCGGTTATCGAGCCAGTCATTCCAGTGGTAAATTTTCAAAAATTCTATTCTCTTGGCCTGTAAATGGGCATTCCACAAGACCATAGCAAAGGTCGGTATAACCATTAAAGTCTTGTGTAATTGTCTTTTTCAGGGTACGTTTTTCACCTGCACTGATGGTTCAAAGTTATCAGAAATAGACTGCCAGTAAGAATAGTTTACAGCGAATTATATAAGATGAAAACAGTATTCATATCCTCCTTAGCCCATCATGTGTCAACAGCGCCTAGGCGCTCAAAATGCTACCCATATTAACTAACCATGTAATGGTCCAGATCGTTGCCAAGAAAATTATAATTTTCACGCTTAAATTTCTTACAAACGGACATTCCTTATGGCCACTACAGGTGCCATTTTTGGCTAGCCAGATGGACGGTTCATAGATTAATAGTCAAGAAAATCGAAAATTCATCCTCGCCTGTGTCCATATGTAGGCCAAGAGTGTCCTATTTTTGAAAACCTACCACTGTAATGACTAGCTCGATAACCGAGCCAGTCATTCCAGTGGTAAAGTTTAAAAAATGGGACACTCTTGTCCTACAAATGGACGTTTCTCAACACGCATCATAGGCCTTTTAGCCAGCTTGACAATTAAAAGGTTATCTTGACACAACAGGGCTTAATCTTGTGCATGTATTTCATGTTATGGCTTGCTTAGTCATATCATATATGATATAATTTTAATTCTCAGCATATTTGTAAAATCCTGATAAGATGTAAAGGTTGTATCTTTTAACCCTTTCATTGAAAAGTTCTTATCGATATTAAATATATTCTGTTGAATATTTTGAATTTAGTTTTACGGAAAGTCGTTGCTGCCTTAGGCAGTAGCATTAAAGTTCAACATGTTTCTATTCGAGTTCACTTTAATTTTGATTCCAAAGTTACACATTAGCATGTGTTTAAGATAGGTGTGTTACAAATCCTTTTGTGAATAGTTTGAAAATAACTTGACTGGAAATTATTGTTTGATTTGGCAGCAATTATTTTCATTATTAGCTCACCTGGCCAGAATGGCTAAGTGAGCTTATGCCATGGCGACCGTCCGGCGTCAGTCCGGCGTCCGTCCGTCCATCAACTTTTCTTTAAGCGACTTCTCAAGAACCACTGGGCCGATTTCAATTATATTTGGCAGGAGGTATCCTTAGGGCATAGGGATCCAAGTTTGTTCAAACAAAGTCGATTGGCCAATTTGGCCAGTGGCCATCTTGGATTTTGGCCGATTTTAGGAAATGGCTTTAAAAATCTTCTCCGAAACCGCTTAGTGGATCGATTCAAAACTCACGAAATATCATATAGGGCAAGAGCTGAGCCAGATTTGTTCGAAGGAACTTGATTGGCCAAATGGTTCGGTGGCCATCTTGGATGACCTAGTTTTCGTGAAAACGACTTATTCTGTAGAACCTCTGAATGGATCGGGCTGAAATTTTGGAGATATGATTATGGACTAAGGGCCATTAAAGTTTGTTCATGGGAAGTTGATAGGTAAAAAACATGGCTGCCGTAGACCAATCAAATTTTAGCATGTTTGGCTGCCATTGGTTTTCTTAACTCCGCTTACTTGTCAGTGAGCTATCGTATAGCGATGACCCCATCCGTCTTCTGTATGTCCGTCCATCCATCTGTCTCACCAACAATGGCGGCTCATTTTGTTATTTCTTGATGGATTGACATCAAACTTGGTCACAATGTTAATGTCGGCATCTAATATCTGTGTTGTGAAAATGAAACTGATAGGGTGTCAAATGCCAGAGTTATCACTCCTTAAATATTTGCAGTCTCACTTTCATAGGGCAAATACAGGTTTGTTCCCACCGTCCATTGATTTATCACCATGTCAGATTTTATTGCCAAACTAGATATTAAATTCCAATTAACAGATTAACCTTTCCAATACTGCCGAAATATTTAAGATATGTATTATGTCCTCTGACATCTATGCTCTTAAAAATATTTTGAAATGTATTTGATTGAAAGTTGTTGCTGCGTTAGGCAGCAATGAAAGTTGTTGCTGCCTAAAGCAGCAATGACTTTCAGTCAAATCACTTTTTTATCAACTCCAGCTCACCCTACCCCTGCTGTTAACTTGGTGATTCAGCCAGATGCGCATGTGTTAAATGGATTGTGTGTTGGTGGGGAATAACCTGCTATAAAGACCACCTACCTTCCTTTAGAGACCATTTTCTTCAATTGTATTTAAACCTCTGGTAACCGTCTGACTGAGTTTTTGCAGACGACATATTCCAACGGTTATATCTCTGAACCTGATAAATATATTGAAAACAATTGGACTGAAAGTTGTTGGTGGCTAAGCCGCCAGCAACTTTCAGTCGAATTGTTCTCAAAATATTCAAGAAGTCAAGAACTTTTGAAAATTGAAATTATTGGCTTGCAGCAGTGAGACAGTTAAGAAACCATCTGTAATTCGCACTGGTATCATCTATTTTCACTTAAACATTGTTCAAAATCACTAATGCGAAAAAACCAGTCCAGAGATTGTTGTCAATATCTCGAAAACTAAACCATTTGACTGAAAGTCATTGGAAGTGACACCGATGCATGTAAAACTTAAGTAAGATTAGTTGAAATGCCAGGTGAGCGATACAGGCCCATTGGGCCTCTTGTTTTCAAAATGTTCATAAGGCTAGTCTGCCATCTCAATTGAGCCTTTTAGAGTTAGAAGTCATGAGATTTACATCTGACTAAATCCAACTTAAATACCCTGTTATCAAATACCTTGTTATCAAATACCTTGTTATAATCAAATACCTTGTTATCAAATACCTTGTTATCAAATACCTTGTTATAATCAAATACCCTGTTATCACATACTTTGTTATCAAATACTTGTTATCAAATACCCTGTTATCAAATACCTTGTCATCAAATACCCTGTTATCAAATACCCTGTTATCACATACTTTGTTATCAAATACTTGTTATCAAATACCCTGTTATCACATACCTTGTTATCAAATACCTTGTTATCAAATACCTTGTTATAATCAAATACCCTGTTATCACATACTTTGTTATCAAATACTTGTTATCAAATACCCTGTTATCAAATACCTTGTCATCAAATACCCTGTTATCAAATACCCTGTTATCACATACTTTGTTATCAAATACTTGTTATCAAATACCCTGTTATCAAATACCTTGTCATCAAATACCCTGCTATCAAATACCCTGTTATCAAATACTTGTCATCAAATACCCTGCTATCAAATACCCTGTTATCAAATACCTTGTCATCAAATACCCTGCTATCAAATACCCTGTTATCAAATACCCTGTCATCAAATACCCTGTTATCAAATACCCTGTTATCAAATACTTGTCATCAAATACCCTGTTATCAAATACCCTGTTATCAAATACCTTGTCATCAAATACCCTGCTATCAAATACCCTGTTATCAAATACTTGTCATCAAATACCCTGCTATCAAATACCCTGTTATCAAATACCCTGTCATCAAATACCCTGTCATCAATTACCCTGCTATCAAATACCCTGTCATCAAATACCCTGTTATCAAATACCCTGTCATCAAATACCCTGTTATCAAATACCCTGTCATCAAATACCCTGCTATCAAATACCCTGTTATCAAATACCCTTCCAATTCTTTTAAAAGGATAAGTACAACAAATGTAATTGAGTGACGTAATTCACCTTTCCAGAGTATCCATTCATCATCAGACCTCGTATGACATCATAATCGCTCAACGCGTGTATGATGACATCATAATCATTACGTCACAAAGGGTTCCATGTAGACCGTCACCAAATTTGAAATGGTCCGACACATTGTATGAATTGTATATCTTTGTAATTCTTTGCTATTTAATAAACATGCTGTTGAATATTTCGAAACTATTTGACTGGGCGCTGTTGCTACCATAGGCAGCAACAGCACCCAGTCAAATATTTTTCAAAATATTCAACAGCTTACGTGTGTAGTTTTTTTGGAAATTGAGTGTCAGGGTGTTCAGAGATCGATCGATCCCAACACGAGTAAGGTGTGGGTGGGGATTAGCTAGAGATGGGTGGGGCATAGCTAAAACTGGAACGCTCCATTGGTAATTACCAATTACACTTGTTTTGTTGCAATTACAATTACTTGGCAATATAAATTTTCAATTACAATTACATTGAAATTACACGAAAAAATTTAAGTAATTACAATCAATTACACTTTCATTGGTGATTAACCTCAAGTTTGATGCCAATTAAGGCAGGTCAGTCGGTTGGTTGGTTGGTTGGGTGTGTGGGTGGGTTGATAATATAGATAACAAACTGAGGCTAGGAGAAAGGTCCTTTTGCAGACCAAGATAGAGTATTTTTGAAGATTTACCACCATGATCATCAGTGCCAACAGAATTTACAGAAAATGAGCAAACATGCTTTTTCTCTTCTACAGGGGCTGGTTTATTGCGTATGATGATGGCGATTTTAACAGTCCAAGGAGAGATGTCCGCGAATGGAAGAACAGTGAATTGAACTTTGACGATGTCAGCAAGGCGATGTTGACGCTGTTTAGTGTTGCCACATTTGAGGGATGGCCAGGGTAAGTGATTGTTCCACTGCTTTCTCACCACTATTGAAGGATCCAATTTCTAGCTATGCCCGCCAATTTCTAGCTATCACCCACTTTACGTTTGTTGGAATCAATTTGAAACTTTGAAACCTGAATTCCCACAATCGTACTTTCAAGGTAACTTTACAGGTAAGTTGTTGAATATTTTGAAACTAATTTGACTGGAGTCTGTTGCTAGGTTGAGCAGATGGCAGCAACAGCTCCCAAGTCAAATTAGTTACAAAATATTCTTGAAACAGAATGTTTATTAAATTGTAAATTCATCAAAGACAATTTGTACACACTCGTGACAGACTGATTTTCGCGAGAGAGCTGCGTCATTTTAATTGTGAAGTCAGCTAAGATGTGACATACTTAGTTATAACGTCAGATACATGAGTGGCAGATTGCCTCCTTCTATTGATATAGTCTTCTTTGCCCCGCAAATAGACAATACACTCATGAAGCAAAATGTAATTTTTCATGACGGATCGCAACAAAAAGTAATTGAAAGTTAGTCTTTGAAATGTTTTATGCAATAGAAAATATTAACGATTATTCGATTATTGAATTTTTAATCATATAAATTCACGATTTAAAACATAATCACGATTTTGAATTTAATCACGTAATCGTGTACGCCTAAAGCTATTATTTGACTAGATTAATCTAACAAGTATGCGGTGGTGTGGCTTTAGCGCGCTAGGTTTCCAACCTGCGTGTCACGGGTTCACGCCTTGTGGACCGTAATTGTGACCATGAAAGCATTAATATATGTCTTACTAATCCATGAAAAAGTTCTCCTTTTCACATAAAACATATTCTGCTGAATATTTTGAAATTAAGTTGACTGGAAGCCGTTGCTGCTGAAATCAATTTCAAAATACTAAACCGGCTTCCTGTATGGTTGTCTTGAAAATGAGTTTGGGGGAATTCATCAGTGACATGATTAAATAATATGGAGTCATGCAATCTATACAGACAGTTTTGCAAATATTAGGAAAATATAAATAAATATCTCCTACTTTATTTTACCTTCCAGCCTGTTGTACAGTTCGATTGATTCGAATAAAGAAGGTGCTGGTCCAATCTACAATGCGCGGCCAGCTGTCGCTATCTTTTACTTTAGCTACATCATCGTCATTGCTTTCTTCATGGTGAACATATTCGTCGGTTTTGTCATCGTTACTTTCCAGAATGAGGGAGAACAGGAATATAAGAACTGTGAGCTGGATAAGAATCAGGTATTGATAACTTACACAGAGCTGCATGAAGGAAAGCACTAATGGGCCTACACCCCTGTGGCCCCATAAATAAGAGCCCCCCCTCCCCAAATCAAAAAACAATTATCACATTTTAGTCATTTGAAGCTTTCAATCCTTTAAATTCCAGTATGTCACTTTTACAGTCATATTGTTGAATATTTTGAGACCAATTTGACTGGGAGCCGGTACTCCAATAACCAAGCCAGTCATTCCAGTGGTAAAATTAAAAAAAATAGTCTCTTGGCCTGAGAATAGACATTCAATAAATATTTATATTTATATTTTCTTAACGAATTTTGATGTATGCAAGTGTTAAATCTAGCCTGAGTCAAGGTCTAGTAGTTATTCTGGATGGACTATTCTGGTGGAATTGTATCATAAAGCTTACAAGGTGACTAAATAACAGCCATTATGCATTAAACAACAGGAGCTGGTGGATTATAGAAAACCGTTGAAAATTTTGAAAACAGTGTTGCTGTAAAGTTTCATGGCACAATGGTCTCTTACAAAAGCAAACCAAATAATACTACAAGCTAATAATTATGTAATATGTAATACCTAATTTATGGATCTGTTCAGTTAGGGTTAGAGTGCGGTTAATAACTAGGGATTCTCGCCATTAGCCCTTGAATGGCGGAGAATGAAGAAAGAAAGAATGACTCACTAGAGAATTAACCCTTTAATGGTCAAGCCAGCCAAACCCAACCTTTGCAGTGGTTTTAAGGAATGTCCTTTTTAAGGCCAAGAGAAAACAAGTTTTGAAAATTTAAAATCGGAATGACTCCGCTATCTGGCCAATTATTCTAGTGGTAAATTTTCAAAAATAGTCTTGAACTGTAAATGGATATAGATTAAACAGCAATTGCAATTTTATTGACTAATTTTGACCATTAAATGGTTAATTGTCTGCTGGCTGAAATTCTGTAGACCACATTTAACTCTGGATTTTATGAATATATTGTTTTCAAATTTGTTATCACATCCAGAGTTATTGCACATTGAAATTATTGTCTGTTGGCTTGGAGCAGTCGGACAGTTAGAAGGGTAGTCATGGTAATGGTGACAAAATGGACTTTTATCACCGAAGTGCATACATGAATTACTTTAGTTCACTTATAGCTTTTGAAATAACATGGAACGTATTTAATTTCAGAGAAAATGCATTGAGTTTGCATTAAAGGCCAAGCCGATCCGGCGCTATATTCCACGCGCGCGTTGGCAGTATAAAGTCTGGTGGTTTGTGACATCACGTCCGTTTGAATACGCCATCTTTGCTCTGATTATGATCAACACTGTCGCATTGGCAATGAAGGTGGGTTTGTACCGTATCAACTCTGGTTCGCGCACATTCTTAATTAGGGACTAGAGGTCTAAATACATAGGGGCATATGGTGTACTTTGATGTTGATTGATGGAAAGCGGTCGAATGATTGATCCATTTAAAGCTGATGTGCCATGCTAAAAGAAACAATGTTTAACGCCTGCCAGTAACATAACGCTGTCAATAAATTTCTGTGTCCTGTAAATCTATTATGAGTTACTTTTACTCTTTAACCCTTCTATTTGTTCAAGAAACATTCAATTTTCTCATAGAAAATGTTCATTTGCAGCAGACCAAGAGAAGACTGTTTTTGAAAAAATACCACTGGAATGACTGACTCGGTTATCGAGTCAGTTGTTCCGGTGGTAAATTTTCAAAAATAGTCTTCTCTTGGTCTGCAAATGGACATTTCTCAAGACCAGTGCAGAAGCCATTTTGGCGGATATGAGTGTTAAAGGGTTAAACAAGACTGGAGTAACATTCCTTGTGCGTTATAAAAGGATTCTCTGCATACATAGAGCTCACAGTCAGCCAGTAGGTGTTCACATGTGTGTGTGTGATAGCTAAGTACTACACAGGCAACAACTCTGCCTATCACTGCACTGTGAAGTACTTACCTGTCAAATGCACACATAGCACACATGCTTGCTAACTGATAACTCACTGTATTGAATGAATTGTTTTATAGTGGCTGACAAGCATTGCGCATGTCTTGTTTACTGAATCAATACTCGCATTCACAGTCGAGTTACTGAAAATGGACATTAGCCTGGTCACAATGGACCGTTCCAGTTTTAGCTATGCCCCGCTCACCTCTAGCTAAGCTCCACCCACACAACGCTCGTGTTGGGATCGATCGATTTCTGAACACCCTGACTATCAATTTCCAGAAAACTATACAGGTAAGCTTTTGAATATTTTGGAACTAATTTAACTGACGCTGTTGCTGCCTGGCAGCAACACGCGTCCAGTCAAATTAGTTTCAAAATTTACAGCAGCGCGTTTATTAAATAGTAGACATACAATTTGTACAATGTGTCGTACTATTAAGAGTTAAAGACGGGCTAAATAGAATCATTTATGATGTAATAATTATGATGGCATCAGCTACACGCCACTTAGCTGATTATGATGTCAGATGATAGATGGATACGCTGGAAAGAGTATTTGAAAAGGTGAATTCTGGAAAATTTCCAATGAATTCATTAGTACTCCTCATGAACAACTTCACTAATTTGAATCAAACTTGTCTACAAAGAGCACTTGCATATTATATTTCTGATCTTCAATTGTAGAAATCTGATTAGTTACTTTGGTGAGTGACTATCTTCGATTTCGGCAGTTGTATGTTATGTCTTCCCCAACATGCCCAAGAATTGACTTCCCTGTGAGCGGGTCAGTCATCTTGGTTTTGTAGCTAGTGGTAGCAGTTGTAGTAAATAATATGTAATTAGCAATTCTATAGCGGTTTTAATTTCATCTCTCATTCTAACTGTCATTCATCCTTTGTATTCTGTTTCATCTGTCGGTATAACTCAATCAACTTTGTATTTTGTTTCATCTTTCAGTTTAGCTGTCAATCATCTTTGTATTCTGTTTCATCTGTCAGTATAACTGTCAATCATCTTTGTATTGTGTTTCATCTTTCAGTACAACTGCCAATCATCTTTGTATTCTATTTCATCTTTCAGTATAATGATCAGTCTGTTTTGTTTTGTGTTTCATCTTTCAGTAAAACTGCCAATCATCTTTGTATTGTGTTTCATCTTTCAGTATAAAGGTCAGTCCGATTTGTACTCCAAGGCGCTGGATTATATGAACATGGTCTTCACGGGTGTCTTCACTGTGGAGTTCTTACTCAAACTGGCTGCCTTTAGGTTTAAGGTACTCATTATTTACACTTAGACCTGTTTATGACTGACATCTGCATTTGGGGCATAAATATGCCAGTTCTTTTACACTGGGTCTTGTATGACCAGCAGTCCTAACACTCATATCAGCCAAAAATGTCTTCTGCAGTGCTCTTGAGAAATGTCAATTTGCAGACCAAGAAAAGACTATTTTTGAAAATTTACCACTAGAATGACTGGCCTGATAACCAAGCCAGTCATTCGAGTGGTAAATTTTCAAAAATAGTCTTCTCTTGGTCTGCAAATGGACTTTTTGTATGAGAAAATTTCTTGAACAAATTGTAGGATTAAAGGGTTAAGCTACCACCTTCTTTATGTCATAAGCAATCAGTGATAGTAACCCTTTAATGCTCAAACCTGCCAAAAACTACTTCTGCAGCAGTGGCCTTGATAAATATCCATTTGCAGACCAAGTGAACACTATATGTGTCTAATCCATAGGGAAGTTGAGGATCTTGACAGAGCGATACAAATGACATTCAGTGTCTGGCATGTATCAAGAATTAGGAAAATGTTAATGTTTTTGAATGGCCATTGAATTCATCAAGGACTTATGTGTTGTTAATAAAGCTTTACACATTTGATCTATACCTTCATTACACACAATCTCCATCATAATGAAAATGATTTTCAAATTTTGTGCATATTTTTTCGCAGTTTGGACATAAGTTATTTTTCAGCAAGAATTAGGTAAATGTTAAAGTTATTCAATGAATGGCATTGAGCAAAGTTGCGGCAAAGTTCAGCAAAGACTTATCCGATCACAATAAAACTGTACAGATTTGTTCTATGCCATCATCGCATCCCGACTCCATCATAATGAAAATGATTGCCAAATTGTTTCCATGGTTAGGCTTATTTTGTTGTCGTCCAAGAATTGGAAAAATTGTAATGTCTTTCAATGGATTTTTATTGTAATTTATCAAGGACGTATTCAATTCCAATGAAACTTTACCGATTTGTTCTATATCATCATTGCTAGCATGTATAGTCTTCACCGCTAAATTTGCCCCAAATCCATGAATCTCAATTTCTATGCAATTAAGTTGTTGAATACTTTGAAACTAATTTGACTGGGCGCCCAGTCAAATTAGTTTCAAAATATTCAACAGAGTGTTTATTAAATAGGATACATACAATTTGTACAACTTGTTGAACTATTAAGCTTTTGTGACAGACTATATCGCATCATTCATAATGTAATTGATTAAGACGTCAGCCTACATGTGACATAGTTGATTATGACGTCATATGATTAACTGAGAAACTGGATTCCTTCATTTAGCGACAGACTTCGATATGCCATTCATGACATATTTGATTGAGAAAGTCAGCTTACCTATAACGTATTTGATTATGGTGTCATATACTTGACGGATAGACTGGAATCGTCTATTGCTTGAGCGCTATGTTGATGTTGGTTTGTATTTTGCAGAACTACTTCGGTGATGCGTGGAATGTGTTTGACTTTATCATCGTCCTCGGCAGCTTCATCGACATCATATACACAGAAGTGAATGTGAGTAGTAAAGTGGCGGGGATGGAATTATTACACTGGCTCTGTAAGAGGAAGTGGGTATTGCGATCAGGTCTCTATCTGTGTGTGTGTGTCTGTCTGTCTGTCTCTCTCTGTCTGTCTCTCTCTGTCTGTCTGCCTGCTTGCCTGTATGCGCTCGCATTCATCCATCCGTCTGTCTGTCCGTGTCTTTGTCTGTATCTCAAAAACTGCTGATCCGAATTGATTCAAATTTTAACTACAACCAAGGAACTTATGGTGCAAGAGGATTTCCAGACATTGGCCATGATCCGGATTAGAGAACCCGGATCCAGATCAGATCAAATTCTGGATCTGTGGATATATCAGAAACTATTGGTCAGATCTGGCGTAAATTTTTACACATGAAGGAGTGTGACCGGACACTAGGAATAGACAGCTGAGTATGGTCCAGGAAAATCGGGGAAAACCTCGAAAAATGTGAATAATTTCTACAATGTGATAAAAACTGGAAGGCGAGTTTCTGCGATTTCTCTAGTTTTATGTGTGACAGACCTGGGGAGGATATGCAAGCGAACAATTGATAGGAGGGCCTCAGGTTTTTGTCCCTAAACATCTTGGAAATTAGACTAAGAAACAATTTCTGTCGCTTTCACTTTCAGTAATTAGTTCACTACCGTCTATACACATTATATTACCTTTAGAATCGTAACCGCCTGACTGCTGATTTTTGGCAGACGACATTCCCTGAGTTATATATCTAGACCTCCTAAATATTTTGAAAATAATTTGACTGAATGTTGTTGGTTTCAGTCAAACTATTTTCAAAATATTCAGGAAGTCAAGTGTTTTTGCTCATTGAAATGATTGTCTGGTGGCTTGCAGCAGCAAGAGAGTTAATTTCTATAGATGTAGAAAATTCTTCCACTGCTTATTGAGGATTCAGGAGGTGTTTCCATGTGGTGCCCCAACATACCCCGCATGTTTCCCCGCCTACATGATTTGTGCCATGTGGGTAGACCACTGGCTTTTCCTCTAGGGTGATTTGGGGGGATCTGATTTGTCACCCAAAGGTGTGCGACAGGACCCAGTTAAATTAGCTCCAAATATTTATCAGCTTACCTGTATTCTGGGAATTCAGACTTCAAAGTATTAGGTTCTTAAGAAAATAGACGTATCTAATGGTCTATAGATAAAACTGGTGCAAGCTTAACTGTGTGACTGCTGTCAGCCACCAGACAATAATTTCAATTAGCAATAACTCTGGACTTGCTAAACATTTTGAAAACAATTTGACTGAAAGTTGTTGGCAGCTCAGCCACCAACAACTTTCAGTCAAATTGTTTTCAAAATATTCGGCATATCCACACTTAAACACCATGGAAAGTGTAGTCTGCAGAAATTCAACAGCCAGACAGTTAAAAACTGTGTTGCTGTTAAATCAGTAATGTCCATTGTTCCCCTCGCCCCATAAATGGAAGAGGGTATTGCGATCGGGTCTATTTGTCTGTCTGTGTGTCTGTCTCTGTCTGTCTGTGTCTCTGTCTGTCTGTTTGTGTGTTTGGAGCTGTATCTAAAAAATTACTGATCCGGTTTGGCAAAAATTTTAGCACAATCAAAGACTTTGGCTATGATCCAGATAAAAGAACCCGGACCAGAGCAAATCCTGTATTTATAGATATGTCGTAAACTACTGTTTCGATTTGGATCAAATTTCAGCACAAGATTTGGTGTGGCGGACTGTACACTAGGATTCCACAATATTGGGTGTGATCCGAAAAAAATCAAAAAGTCTGGAAAGGTTCTGGAAATTCTAGATCTTTTCAATGTGTTAAAAAAATGGGAGGGTGAGGGTCTGCAGTCTCTGATTGCACTTGATGAACTGGATTACATGTAATTAGGAGATATGAGCATGTTTTGTGCATTTGATAGTTTATATAGAGCACATATGTCCTGCCTGATTGTGTTTTTGATTGATAATTCATACGCTGTTCAGTGTTCATTCTATGTGGGAGGTAGGGGTGGGTGGGTCTGGTGGGTGGGTTTTATAGGGTGTGTGGGGGTGTGTGGGGAGATTCGCACAGGGTCCTAGTCAACTGTTTGTATTCAATTATCTGAAGTGAAATATACTTGTCTTATGTACCAATACTTTTCATGCTTTTTCAGCTAATATAAGTTAACTCTTTCAAACATCTAGTACCAGGAGACAGCTTAATGAAGCGTACTTAGTACCCCTTTGATGGTCAACATGGTCATGCTGACCAAACCTGTCTCTGTTCAGTGGTCTTTAGGAATGTTCATCTGCAGATCAAGAAGACTATTTTTGAAAATTTACCACTGGAATGACTGGCTCGATACTCGAGCCAGTCATTCCACTGGTAAATTTTCAAAAATAATTTCTTGGTCTGCAAATGACCATTTCTCAACATCATATTCCCATATTTTTTATAAAGTGCATGGTCTTTGGGCCACACTTTTCTTTCCTCCTAGAATGAGCACTCACTGTCTGTCTACCCCCTGTAGTTTTTGTTTGACCTTTTGACCTGTTGCAAATTTTTTAATTTACCCTTATTTTCCTTCCCCTGACATTTCCAGATCTCAGAGGTTGGTTGCAATAATCAATGTTTTTTGTTCTGGATAATTCTCCTTCTGCATGGCTACAATCTTCTGTTTTTTATTCAACTTTTAAACATTTAACCCTCAAATTTGTTCAAGAAAATCTCTATTTTCTCATGGAAAGTGTCCATTTGTAGATCAAGAGAAGACTATTTTAGAAAATTTTCAAAAAATAGTCTTCTTTGGTCTGCAAATGAACATTTCTCAAGACCGCGGCAGAAGCGGTTTTTTGAAGATATGATTGTTCAAGGGTTAAATATTTAAGTTTATTACAATTTTTGTTATTTTTATATGTTCTTCGCTATCTCCTTACAGCCAGTGAACATCTTGTATTTCTTTGCTCACTGTTTTAAAAACAAATTTTTGGCCATAATGAATGTTATTTGGCTAATTGTTTGGAGGGTAGCAGATTCGATCGTCACTCGGATATTCTAATGTCTGCTCGTCTGTCTTTCTCTAGATCAGATATTCTTGTGAAATTTCATATATTTCCACTCTCTCTTTCTTCAGGTCAGCTATCATGATGAAATGTCAAATTGGATGGCAGAAGACTATTTCTGAAAATTTATCATTGGAATGGCTGGTTCGATAATTAAGCTAGTCATTTAAGTGGTAAATTCTTGAAAATAGTCTTCTCTTGTCATGTAAATGGATGTTCGCGGAGGAATAATTATGATTTATGTCTCGCCTGCGAAGCAGAAGCGAGACAAAGGGATTACTATTTACGGCGGCGGCTTCCGTATTTGTACTTTCGGTTAAGTTTTTATACCCCGGCCGCAGTATTATGTGATGCCGTGGTGCGGCCAGGGGGCAGAGTGGTTTCCAGATGATAATTCCATTACTGTGTGCCGGATCTCATTGAAACTTCATAGGGTGGTTGGACTAGGTCTGGGGAAGATACCTATCGAAATCGACAATAATGCGCAATCCAAGATGGCCCACCGGCGGTCATCTTGAAAATTAGTTTCCGGATGATAACTTCTTAACCGTTTATTGGATCACTTTGAAACATCATAACATGGGTAGACTAGATCTGAGGAAGAAACCTATCAAAATCGACAATGATCTGAAATCCAAGATGGCCGCCAGCCACCGGCGGCCATGTTGAAAATTGGTTTCCATATGATGACTCTGTTACCCTTTATCGGATCACTTTGAAACTTCATAGGGTGGTTGGACTTGCTCTGGGGAAGAAACCTATCGAAACTGACAGTGATCCGAAATCCAAGATGGCCACCAGTCACCAGCAGCCATCCTGAAAATTAGTTTCTGGATGATAACTCCTTAACCGTTTAACTGATCGTTTTGACACTTCATACGGTGATTGGTCTGGGTCTAAGAAAGAAAGAAATATTTTATAAAAGCCCTCATGCATTGATTTGTCAGGGGTACAGGGATTTTTGCGCATTTTTACAATTCTTTTCAGTTTTGGACTTTTTAATATTTTCCATGTGTTTTTACTTAAAGTTTTTAGTTTGCCTTGTAACTCGTCAATAGCCATTCCGATTTCATTGAAACTTCACACAATTGTTCTAGACCATGCAGGGATGCAATTAGTTTTTGGGGGAATTTTCCTACTTTTTTTCACAATTTTGAACTTTTAGTATTTTCCATATTTTGAGTTAAAGTTCTTAGTTTGCCTTGTATGATTACTGTATTCTGTGGCTGTAGTAGTAGAAACATCCTACAGCTGCAATCAATCCTTCTTTGCTTTTGCCCACTGTGTTGTACTCAGCCGAAATCCTTGGCTTCTACTGGTCCATTCTTGATTTGAGTGTACCGAGTCCTGCTTTCTTGAGATCACCTCACAGCTCGCTTAACATATTCTGGGATCTTTAGCACATGGCCAAACATGGACCATCTTTGCTGCGCTTTATAGACAGTATTACACATTTTGTATAGTGCATCATTAGAAATTGAGCCGTCTGGCTATCGATGCCCAGTGATGGTGCGTAGGTGTTTGCGGTGGCAGGCATCGAGTTTGTCTAAAGCTGCCTTTGGAGCTGCTCAGTTGTTACAGTTATACAGCATCAACGATACGCAGGTTGCATTGTATAAACGCAGCCTTTTTATCAAGGGCATCTTTGATCTACAAATCCATAGCTTTCTGAAGGACTGGAAAGCTATGTTCCCCATGATGCAGTGTGCAGCAATGTCAGCAGTGCTGCAAAGCAGTGAGCCCAGTATTTTACTTTTCCTCCCTGGTTCGCCGCCACGAAGTGGATCATCATTTACTTTAGTTTCATGCTTTGTAGTTGGGTTTATGTGGGTGAACTCTGTATTGAATTCATTCATGAAGAGATTCTCAATTTTAGTTTGCTTGCAGCTATTGGGAGAAGTTTGTCAAGGGGTTTCTTTTCCTTGTCTATGAAGTGCACATCATCGACATATTCCATCTCTAGCGGCATACCCAGTATGGACCCTGGGAGGGGGACGGGTTTGGTCTTGTGGAATTTTACCGCACAGATTTAAATGCGGCAGCAAGGTAACAGGTGAAAGCACAGGCGATAGATCATCTCCCAGTGGGAAGCCGATGATGTCTCAAACTCTACCGACTTCACTGACTTGACTCGTACTGTCAGCTTTGTGTCTGCAAGGAGTAGACTCACTAGTCATAGGTTGTCTTCATTGCAACTGACTTGGCGTAGTACGTCTAGGATCTTTGAGCATTTAATTGTGGCGAAGGCTCGTGGCATGTCAATGCCCATTTTGTGGAAATCCCAGTGTTTGGACATGACTACTGACACAAGCATGCGTTGAGCCCATACAATGTATGCACAGTTGCGTCCACGTTTGAAGCCACTTTGACATGATCCGGTCAAGTCGTCGATCTTGTCTAGGATGAGGCATAGAGTAACATTGGATAGGATTTTCTGTATGCTGTTAGTTTGCTTTGTAACTCGTGAATGACCATTCCAATTTCAATGAAACTTCACACAATTGTTCTAGACCATGCAGGGATGCAAGCTGTGTCATTACTAATTTGACATTTGGGAATTTTGCCTTCCTTTTCTCGGTTTTGTGCATCCCATGCTTTTTTTGTTAAAGTTTTTAGTTTGCCTTTTAACTCATCAATGGCCATTCTGATTTCAATGAAACTTTACAAAGCTGTTCTGTGGGAATACAATGTGTATCACATACTAATTTGATTTGGGGGAATTTTGACTACTTTTTCACAGTTTCGGACCATGACTGGTTTCTATCAAAATGGCAATCCACATTATCCATACCTGTACAGACGAGAGACATATCACTTCATCTGTTTCTTTGTCTTTCGCTAGGTCACGTTTAGCGATAACCTTTCATTGATCGGTTGACGCTTCACACATCTGTCTGTCATTCACTAGATCATATACAGTACATCTCATAAATAAGTTAACATGTTTCCAAAACACGAACATGTTCATTAGTAGAATTTTGAATACGATGTAAGGAATGTTCTGTTTGAATGCAGCAATGTCTTCCAATCCAATGGACCTTTCCAGCTTATCCATCCATCATATGACATCATAATCAACTACGTAATGTGTGGGATGACGCCATGAATAACGTAACTAAGTTCATCACAAACGCTTAATTGTTGACGGGTTAAGCATTGTTGTACGAATTTTATGGCTTTATTATTTAATAAACATGATGTTGAATATTTTGAAACATATTTTGACTGGGCACCATTGCTGGCTACTGCCATAGGCAGCAACGGCACCCAGTCAAATCATTTTCAAAATATTCAACCCCTTATCTGTATCGTTTTCTCGAAATTGATAGTCAGGGAGTTCAGGGATCGATTAATCTCAAGAGTGTGGGTGGAGCTTAGCTAAAGATTGGTAGAGCATATCTAAAACTGGATTCCTCCATAATGACTGGTACATATAATTATCTGGATGTTGTAAAGCCTAGATGATTCACATACATGTATTTTCTATATTTTAGATGACTAACTTAACATAGTCAATGGAACACTTGACATAACAAGTGCGACACATCAGGGTCGTACATGTAGGCGACTTTGACAGAAAAATGTAAAAAAATACATGTAAAGAGAAGATGGACAGAGTGACCAAGTTGCAACTAAAACCATTTGCCTTATGGCTTTCACTGGATAAACTGTTTGTTAACCCTTTAGCACTCAAGCCGGCCAATAACGGCTTCTGCAGGGGTCTTGAGAAATGTCAATATGCAGACTAAGAGAAAACTATTTTTGAAAATTTACAACTGGAATTCCAGTAGTACATTAAAAAAAATAGTCTTATTTTGCTCTGTAAATGGACATTTTTTATTAAAAAATTCATATTTTCTTGAACAAATTTGAGGATTAAAAGGTTAAAGAGATTTCTGTCTAATTATGAGTAACATAAGACATCATAACAGAGTTGTCTCCCTTAAGATGTTTATTTGTTTGTGTGTAATGTTTTTCTTATTTTCAGTTAGATGGATTAACGCTACGGCTAAGCCAATGTAACATATTTTTGCTTTGCTTGTATGACATTAAGGCTTGATCAAACACACTGCTATATCACTAAGCATACATTATCTGTATCAACACCTCCATGCCCCTAACCAAACTTCTCTGCTACTAATCACACCTCGCTTCCCCTCCTTGAAGATCCCTGCTATTACTTACATCTCCGTGCTACTAACTACACGTCCCTACTACTAACCATACATCCCTGTCTCGAACCATGCTTCCCTGCTAACCATGCTTCCCTGCTGCTAACCACACCCCACTGCCTCTTACCACACCCAACTGTCTCTTACCATACCCACTGCCTCTTACCACACCCCACTGCCTCTTACCACGCCCCACTGCCTCTTACCACACCCCACTGCTTCTTACCACACCCTACATGACTACAACTAGCTACACATCACTGCGTCTTACCACACCCAACTGTCTCTTACCATACCCACTGCCTCTTATCACCCCCCCCCCCCACTGCCTCTTACCACACCCCACTGCCTCTTAGCACACCCCACTGCTTCTTATCATACCCTACATGACTACAACTAGCTACACATCACTGCCTCTAACCACATCTCCCTGTTACTAATGACACCTTCCCGCTCCTAGCCATATGGCCCTGGCTCTAAACAAATCCCACTGCCTCTAACCACACCTTACGTCACTAAAACTAATTACACATCACTGCCTCTAACCACATCCCACTGCCTCTTACCACACCTTACGCCACTACTACTAATTACACATCACTGCCTCTAAACACATCCCACTGTCTCTTACCACACCTTACGCCACTACTACTAATTACACATCACTGCCTCTAAACACATCCCACTGCCTCTTACCACACCCAACTGTCTCTTACCATACCCACTGCCTCTTACCACACCCAACTGTCTCTTACCATACCCACTGCCTCTTACCACACATTACATGACTACTACTAACTACACATCACTGCCTCTAACCACGTCTCCCTGTTACTAATGACACGATCCTTCTCCGAACCACATGCCCCCGCCTCTAACCACGCCTCACTGCTGCTAACTACACCTTGCTAATTACTAACTACACATCACTGCCTCTTACCACATCTCCCTGTTACTAACGACATGTTCCTGCTCCTAACCACATGCCCCCGCCTCTACCCACACCTCACTGCTACTAACCACACCTTCATGCTGCTAAACATATCGTATTTCGCCTAATTGAAGTCTAGGCTTCTATTAGGCCAAGAGGTGTTCAATTTTCAACCCAACATCTCTGAGAAAGGGGGTGGGCTTGTATTAGAGTTTTCCCAAAAAGTTTTCTAAAACTGATACCACGAAAATTGAATGCGTTTTCTCCCGTAATAATTCCCGCCGCCTTGCACCTATATTTAATGTATACCTCAAAACATCACCGGGAAGTGAAATTATTTAATTGGAACACCTAAATATTGCGTATCTTTTAATAAAGGTTATTTATTACATAAAAATTAACCCAGAATTTGATATAAAATGTCGTCTCGAAAAATATAAATCACGTGATTCGCCTCCCATCTCAGAAGAGTTTATTTTAGAGCGAGTACTCGGATATAAATATTCTGGCTTCAGGGACTCAGAACTTTCTATATATTATCATTGTGCGATAGGAACTGAGTATTGTACTGATCTGAATAATGGGTACCCGTTTGATAGACTCCCGTTATCATATAAGATGTCGCGAGAACACGGCGTCTCCAATCACAAAAGAGCATAACATAAGAAGCCGGCTATCTCAGTTTAATTCTCGGGCTTTCTAGCAATTTCTGGCATTCATCTTTATTCCGTTTTGGATCATTTGATGTTGATCGGCATTACAAAATTGATGCGCAATACGGGCGACTGCTTGTTTGGTACATAAATTTGGTCTTAAGATATATTCATAAGGAAGGTATTTAATCATGCCAAGACTGTTTTACATACCTTTTGACTGCAAAAGTGTAGAATAAACTTTATTATATCTTTGAACATACGTGGCACCACCTACTACTATTAGTATTAAGGTAATAGGTGGCCGAGATCTACAAATCCGAGGCCTATATTGACTTCTAGGGTGTGGGGGGTGGGGATGCGGAAATGTATCAGGGCAGAGATCAGTGTAAAGTAGACACCTTGTGACACAATTGTTATTAAATTAGACACGCTATTCTTAGAAATTTGCTCCTAAAAATTCTTTTTTATATTATACAATCTGCTGAGTTAGGTGGTGGGTTTCTAATAGAGAGTTTTGCCATTTTGAAATGCTGAATTAGGTGGTGGGCTTCTAATACAGAGTTTTGCCATTTTGAAACTCCTAAGAAATCATTGGAGCTCATGTCAAAGTTAGGGGGTGGGCTTCTATTAGGCAAAGTATGTTACATCCCTGCCCCTAACTACACCCTGTCTTTAACCACACTTGTGTTCCTTGTCACACCTCCCTGCTTATAACCCCACCACTGTTTCTAACTACAGCTCTGCTTCTAACTACACCTCCCTGCTTATAACTACACCTCCATCCTTGTAACTCTCTAACCACATCTCATAACACACCTCTGTTCCTAGCCACACCTCCCTGTGACCAATCACACTTTTTGATAGTCCCCACTGCTCTCCATTACTAACCACACCTCCCTTGCCCTGTCACAAACAACGCCACCATGGGGCTAGCCGCTCCTCTCTGTTCTCTACTATTTACCATATTCCAAACCTGGTAGTTACGTATACATAACTGCATACTGCTGATTCTTGCCACCATCTGAACATTAGCTATATCAGTAGCACATTGAAATGGATAGTTACAGCAAACCTAGTATTTACATGTACTTTGTACAGAATATCATTGTATGAATGTGTGATTAATATAGCATAGATACAGTACAGCTCATAAATAAGTGATTGCGTTCCTAAAACCAAAAGAGAACCAAGTTAGCAAGAAATGTTCGATTGAATATTTTGAACATAATTGGATTGGAAGACATTGCTGCCATAGGTTCAAAATATTCAACAGTACATTTTATTAGCTCACCTGCCTGATGGGCCACGTGAGCTTATGCCATCTTGGATGACCTAGTTTTCACATAAACAACATGGTTAAGGCCTAAGGGCCATTAAAGTATGTTCAAGGAACGTTGATACATAAGTAAACATGGCCACTGTGGACCAATCAAAATGTAGCGTGTTTGGTGGCCATATTGGATTTTTTTTATATATATGATGGATTTTGAAACCAAAAACGGGTTTTATATAATTTTTCGGGTATGCTGATTTCAAATTTGCCGCTTTCGAATGTGTTACATAAATGGTTTGGCCGCCATATTAAAGCAATAGGAAAGTTGAACTTTTTCTCAAGAACCACTGGCCCGATTTAAATTATATTTGACAGGAAGCATCCTTAGAGCATAGAGATCCAAGTTTGTTCAATTTAGCGTGTGGTCATCATGGTTTTGTGCCAATTTTTAGAAACATCTTTAAAAATCTTTTCCCAAACAGCTTAGGGGATCGATCTTCTCCAGAACCACTGAATGGATCGGGCAGAAATTCGGGAAATAGGATTAGGCACTAAGTAAGGACCATTAAAGTTTGTTCAAGGAAGTTGATATTAAAGTTTGTTCAAGGAAGTTGATACGTCAAAAAACAAGGCTGTTGTGGACCAATCAAAATGTAGCGTGTTTGGCGGCCAGATTGGATTTCTTTATTTGATCTATTTTGAAGACGAAATTGGTTTGATATATATTTTTAAACCAGTTAAATACCTCATTAGACTCATCCAACTTGTCTCGTGATACTGCAGCATGTTCTCACTGCCTCGAGCAATTCCAACCATTCTCAGAAAATGATGTCAGGTTGCTTCTAAAGGAACTAAAACCAACATACTGTGCACTCGATCCCCTTCCCACAAAGATGATTTATGAGCATATAGACATCTTCTCACCGATTATCACTACGATCGTGAACTCGAGCTTAGAATCAGGCATTATGCCAACAGCCTTTAAGTGCGCGCTAGTCAATCCGCTACTCAAAAAGCCTAGTCTTACGGGGATGATTTGAAAAATTATAGGCCGGTGTCTAATTTGTCATTCATTTCTAAAGTAGTTGAAAAAGCTGTCAATAAGCGACTGGCATATCACATTGCAACGAATAATCTGTATGAACCACTTCAGTCAGCTTACCGGCAGGGGCATAGCACCGAAACAGCATTACTTCGAGTTATAAACGATCTCCGCTATGGTGTCGACGATGGTAATGTGTCTTTTTTGCTTCTGCTGGATCTAAGCGCCGCATTCGACACAATCGATCATGTTAAACTTCTATCGAGATTGAGAGATGACTTTGGTGTGAATGGTGTCGCATGGACATGGTTCCAGTCTTATTTGTCACAGAGATACCAATCTGTATATATAGATTGTATACGTTCTAGCCAAATGGAACTCACATGCGGAGTCCCACAAGGTTCTATCTTGGGGCCTGTGCTTTTCACTCTCTATACTAAGCAACTAGGATCGATTATTGATAATCACAGTTTACAGCATCATTTTTACGATGATGACACGCAGCTCATGACAAGCTTCCCACCAACAGCCCACGACACAGCAACAGCTACAAAACAAATCACTGACTGCTGTGCTGATGTAAAGTCATGGATGTCGACAAACATGCTTAAATTAAATGATGAGAAAACTGAAGCCATGTTAATAGGACCATCACTTAGACGAGACAAAGCTGAGCTAACCAGTCTTGCTGTAGGAGATAGCTCAATTCCAATCTCTAATAAAGTAAAAAATCTTGGTGTAATTTTGGACACCGACTTAAGCATGAAAGATCACGTTAACCACCTCTGTAAAGTATGTTTTATGCAATTACGCAACATCGCCTACATAAGAAAATATCTGACAAGAGAAGCTACCGCTACACGTGTTCTAATGACAGTTATGTCACGTGTCGACTATTGCAATAGCCTTCTCGTCGGTGCGCCAAAAAATCTCATCAATCGTTTGCAAGCAATACAAAACACAGCTGCAAGAATCGTGTCACTATGTAGTAAATACGATCACATTACTCCAATACTCCGTAATCTACACTGGCTACCCGTCGATAAACGTATCGAGTTCAAAATTCTCTGCTTAACTTACAAATGCCTAGAAGGTACTGCACCGGCCTACCTCGCCGAACTCATAGTACTTTACAGTCCCCGCCGTTCACTCAGATCAGAAAGCAAAAAACAACTTAACATTCCTAAATTCCGAATGAATACATATGGCCAAAAATCATTCTCTTACTCAGCTCCCATCCTATGGAATAAATTGCCTTTGGACATCAAAACATCCCCAAACCTGAGCACATTTAAATCTAGACTCAAGACATGTTACTTTCAAAAATGTTATCCAACACCTTGATCTGTATTTTTTTTCTAGAATATTCTAGATAAGCTTTCTAAGCGCGTAGAGCATGCTGCGCATGGATTTTGGCGTGTTACAAATGGACTATTATTACTATTATTATTATTATATTTTTTGGTATGCTGATTTCAAATTTGCCGCTTTGTCGGATTAGCGGTTTGGCGACCATCTTCGATTATTTTCACATCAAGAGTATACTTACCTCCCTAATACTTTTGATATTGCTAAATATTGGCTTTCACTCAATAAAACACTCAGATTAAAAACAGTTAGGTGCCCCTACTGGGCAGGTAGTCAGAGGTAGTCCGGCGGATGCCAGCCCCACCACCGCGCATGCGCCGACTACTACTTCCTCTTTGCTAATTTATTGGCAAAGATTCACATGCGCTTGCAGTTATCTACAAGTTTTCTACGCGTTTGAGCCTATTTTCATGTCTGTTGAGTTCAATTCTATTGAGGAAAGATGTCAGAGAGAACGAATTCACCAGAGGAGGGGACTGGAGCTCTTTATCAGGTGATTTCAATGATATTCTAGCGAGTTTTTCCCCGGTGTAATGTGTTTCCGGGACTCGCGCTTACCGTGATAGCGCCTGTTTGAGTTGGGTTTTTCCAACATGGTGCTTTATAAGACTAAATTCTCTTTGTGTTTATGTCCACAGGTATCAGTTTGGATTATTGGTGGACTTCTCAGCACAGGAGGGTTTGTTTCTCTCCACCACGGTTCCATTTCCTACTAATACTGTTAGGTTATCTAACCAAGAAGTCCATGTTCCGTGAGTTGGAGGCTTACTATAAAGGTCTTCTCACTTTGCCCTCTTGATCCAATTCCTTCCCCCAAGGTGGAGAGAGTGAAGAGGCGTAGTCTTGGTGGAGTGCTCCAGTGCATCACGGTGGATGGTTTGTCTATACATGGTGTCAGGTATCTAATTAATGATATGAGGTAATATGAATTATTTGAAAAAATAATGACTGTTTTTTTACCATTGTTATCATTCTGTATCTGATGATGTGTAGTCTGAATATCCTTTTGCGGATGTTCTAGTTATGAATACAATTCGTCCTTGCACTTGGATGATTGTTGCGGACCGATTAATTTCTGTTAAGGGATTGATGACGTCATAATCGGCCTTGCTCTTTATTAACATTTAAAGTTTTGTCCAACGCTGGTTTCTTCTTGATTAGTGATCTTTATGATCCTGTCCCTCTCTTTTAGTTTGGTTTTGAGTTTTCTAACCGTAACTATCTTGCTCATTGTCCTCGTCCTTTGTCCTGTTTCAGAGACCTGGTTGCCCGTCCTGTGGTCGGTTTTTAAAGGACCGTTTTGCACCGCATTTGTGTTTTAGCTGCAGTCCCTGTGGACCATTGCTGAAATGCGATGTCTGTAAGCAGTGGGGGGGGGGGGTGAGCTAATGGCTGATTTTTTGTCGTTACAGGCAAGGGAGAAGGTGATGGAAGAGGAGAGGAAGGCGAAGAAGGAGGGTGGTAAGAAAGGTAAGAGGAAGGCCTCATCCGCGGTGGATATGGAGGCCTTCCGGTCCGAAATGTTGGGAGAGATGCAGAGGACAATAAAGGATTTGGTCCCAGAGTTGCTTCGCAGCATGCTTCCTGGGCCAGGTCCTTTGTTGTCCTCAGCATCTGCTTCGGAGCAGGTGATCCCCGCCTCTGAATCCGAGTTCCATAGGTCCGTTCCGTTGTTCGAGGGGGATTCAGAGGTGGCCCCGTTGATGGAGGCGGTCCACGACCCTGGCAGCAGGCTTGGTGCCGCGCTGAGGGGCCGTGGACAATGGTTGTTGCTGGGAGCCGTGGTCTGCTCATCAGACCCTGGGTATCCGCGCGCCGCGGGTGTCAAAGCCTCCTATGGCACCTTCCCTGGCCAGTCCGGGTTAGCTCTCTTTGCTGACCCGGAGCCTAACCTTTCTGGCCAGGAGGAAGAGGATTTCCTGCTAGTGTCGCCGTCTGGGGACGTGGCCATGGAGTACGACGTCTGTGCACCCCTCGCGGGGAATACAGGCGACGTGTTCCATGGTTCTACTCACGCAGGAGTAGAATTCACGGTCCAGAAGGTGACCCTGGGCGGTGCTGATGGCCACGGTTACCGCATACCTCGGCTTGCCGAGAGTATCGCTGGTGCTGGCCAGGGCCGTGGTGGGGCGGTGTCTACCCCGCGCTCTACCACGGCGCCTGCTCATGGTCAAGCCAGGGAGTTTAGCATGCCTGTTCTTTCGGGCCCGCATGCTTTCCCTGGCTTGCCAGGGGTATCAGCATATCCGCCGTCTAGTACAACTGCGTGCGCTCAGGAGGAAGACGAAGGCCCTCGTCTAGTAGAGCGCTCGCAGTTAGCCACGGAGGAAGATTGGTCGGACGCTTGCCAGTGGCTGGTAAGTGTTCGGCCAGATCTGCCCGTGGAGCAGTCGGCGAGCCAGCGTGACCATAGGCTGTGGTTAGCTGGTAAGCCGACTGCCACCGCTATGCCATCTCTGCCGCTGGCTGAGCATGTCGTTGACATGTTCGAGGCGGCAGAGACGTCCATTAAGGCGAATGGGCATCTCGCGAAGGCCCCTCGCGAGGTGGCTAGGCGTTGCCGCATCGTGCCCCTGGATTACCAGCGGTACGGTGTGGTGCCTAAGCCCAGCGTAGATGATCGCGCGGCTTTGGGCGAAGATGCGCGGCCAGGCTCCCGTTCTGACACGGGTGTCCTGTGCTCGAACGCGTTGCGTTCGGCTAATACCGCGCTGCGTGATGCGGAGAAGAGTGGGAGAGCGTCGATTGCTGCTCTGTCCCACGTCTCCCAGCTGTTACAGGGGGTGGTAACAGCATCCGCTTCACGCCAGCCAAGCCCGGTCACAGTCCAGAGAGCCATCCAGGATGGTATCAACCTGGCTCTGGACTGTTTGACGCGGGCCGTGACCAGGAGTGTCCGGGCGAGGCGCACGTTTTCCCTTGACAATCTGTGCCCGTCCCAGGACCTGTATAATAGGCTGCTGCGAACTCCTATGACAGGTCCTGGTCTCTTTGGAGGTGAGGGATGTAGGCACCTCCAGGAGACGGTGACTCTGGTCAACAACCAGAGGGCGCTGCGTGAGTAGTTTGAGGTGCTCCGGCGGGAGCGCGTTCGCGCAGCACCCCCTGCGTATCGTCCCCTGCAGGCTCGAGGTGGCGCTGGCCAGGTCAGAGGCCAGCCACCAGCGCAGCATCGGTCTAGGCCGCGTGCGATTCGGCCAGCAGCGAGGGGGGCGCAGGCTCCCCAGGCGCAGCCAGCCAGGCAGCCACCCGCGCACCGTGGTGCGCGCGGTGCTGGGCGTGGCGCGCGGGGATCTGGTCACGGTAATCGGGCCTGATGGGCCGGTTACCGCGGTGGGAACCACTCCGGTGTTTCAGGCCGAGAAGACAGTGCCACTCTCGCACTCCTTATGTCCACCTCTCTCCCTAGGTGGACCGGTGGGCGGCCGTTTGGCCGGCCACTTGCCAGAGTGGAAGCGGTTGACTCAGGACCGTTTAGTCTTGCGATGGCTTTCAGGGTATCGTCCCGAGTGGATGACAGGCCCGCCATCGCGACTGTCTCTCGTGCCGATCTGGACTCCGATTCCGAGGGATCCAGATCAAAGGTTGTGTATAGAGGAGGAAATAAATTCCCTCATACAAAAGGAAGCCATTCAGCCGGCGCAGAGGTGCCCGGGCTTCTATTCAACCGTGTTCTTAGTAACGAAAAACACCGGAGGGTGGAGGCCGATTCTCAACCTCAAGCCATTGAACAAGTTCATTGAGACGCCCAGTTTCAAGATGGAGACTGTGCGCTCGGTGTTGGCGGGGTTAGAGCGAGGAATGTGGACAGCGTCAATAGATTTGAAGGATGCTTATTTCCACATTCCCATAGAGAGGAGTTTCCGTCGCTTCCTGAGATTTGCATTCCAGGGCAGACAGTGGGAATTCAGGGTATTACCCTTCGGAATTTCCACGGCTCCTCGGGTCTTCACCCGTGTGGTTCTCGCGATCACTGCATACCTCCGCAGGAGAAGCATAGCAGTCCACACGTACATAGACGACTGGCTGTTGAAAGCACACACCCGGGAAACGTTATCGGCCAATCTGGAGATTGTTTTGAAAACTCTCACGGACTTGGACTGGATAGTCAATTTCCAAAAATCAGAGCTAACTCCATCCCAGAAGTTTGTTTACCTGGGCATGTTCTTCGATCTGGAGAGGGGATATGTTTATCCCACTCAGGAGAGGGTTCAAAGACTCATCTCAGTAATACAGTCGGTGTGCGACAGTCGTCATGTCCTGGCACAGGTTTACTTGAGAATGCTGGGGTTGATGGTTTCATTGGAACCAGTCATTCCACAGGCCGCCTTGCGCAGGCGCCCGATCCAGTTGTTTCTCATGACACAGTGGACCCAGAGTTCAGGTTCGCTGGACTCGAACGTGTCAGTGTTGGCTGGCGCCTCTGATTCACCACCTGCAATGGTGGTTGAATACAGAGAATCTCTTGCCGGGGGTTTTGCTAACCCTTCCCCACCCTCAGGTGACTGTGTATACAGATGCATCGATGGAGGGGTGGGGAGCTTGTCTGGAAGAGTCCACAATATCAGGGCTTTGGGATCTGGATCAGTCCAAGGAACATATCAATCTACTAGAGCTAAGAGCAGTAGTCCTGGGCCTGGAACATTTCTTACAGAAAGTTCAGGGCAAGATTGTTCTAATTCGTTCAGACAACTCAACAGTAGTGACTTACATAAACCGCCAGGGCGGAACGAAGTCGCCAAGTCTCTGTATGATGACATGGAAACTGCTTTGTTGGTGCCTAGATCATGGGATCACCTTGAAGGCAGTTCATATTCCGGGAAGGCTAAATCTGCTAGCAGATTCATTGAGCCGAAGGATGAGTGTTTTACCCACGGAATGGCAACTAAATCAATGTGTGGCGGATCGTCTGTTCGACCATTGGGGGAAACCCAACATCGATTTGTTCGCAACGAAGAAGAATGCGAAGATGACGACGTACGTCTCTCCGATTCCAGACCCAAGCGCTTTCGCAACAGATGCGTTAGCTATCAGCTGGGGGGGAATGTATGCATACGCATTCCCTCCAGCAATCCTGATTCCAAAGGTGCTTCAGAAAATCAGGCAGCAGGAGTGCCAAGTGCTTCTGATCGCCCCGGATTGGCCAAGCCGATCGTGGTATACGGATCTGCTGGACCTTCTGGTCTGCAATCCGGTTCCTCTGCCTCTGATGGACGACCTTATCTTCCAGGGCAAGGCCCTTCACGACAATCCGTCAATGTTCAGATTGACTGCGTGGATGTTGTCAAGGAATCTAGAATTATGGAGGGCTTTTCTGAGCAAGCGGCCATGTTTATGGCCAAAGCCAGGAGGGGGTCAACCTCCAGAGCATATAATTATAAAATCAACAGATTTGCAGAGTGGTGCTCAAAAAGATGTATTGATCCAAAGGACTCATCTATTCAGGTAGTGGCTGATTTCCTCTGTCACCTATATGATGCCTATAGCCTCAAGCCTAACTCTATTGCTGGTTACGGTTACAAATCAGCATTAATGACTGTTATCCCTTGCTTGGCTAATAGGGGGAGTGATGAAGTAAGTACATTAAATGTATTAATTAAAGGCATGGGCAAGACCAAGGAATCCTCCACTGATTCACTGATTCCGTCTTGGAGTTTATCTCTGGTGCTTCAGGTACTAGGAGATAAGCCTTTTGAACCACTTAGTTCCATTTCTATGAAAATGTTAACGCTTAAAACTGTATTTTTAATTGCTGCGGCCTCGGCAAGGCGTAGGAGTGAGATTCACGCCTTATCAGCCGAGGATGACCGTTTTGTGGTTACAGGGGAAGGCCTTAAGCTTCTACCTAGGATTAATTTCTTGGCTAAGAATCAGTCATTGAAATATTCAGGTCAACCTATTTTTTTGCCATCTTTAACTAGATATGATCCTAATTCTAAAGCATGGTGCCCCGTCCGGGCGCTGCTCTGGTACAAACAGCGTACTTCGGAGTGGCGTACCGACCTATCAGCGTTATGGTTGTCATATATTGAACCCCATGGCAGGGCGTCTAAGGACACCATTTCTAGGTGGATTGTGGAGTGTATTCAGTTTTGTCACAAATCCGCCACCGGGAGACAGGTTGATGTGGCCAAGGCTCACAGTATCCGCGGTGTTGTGGCATCCACTGCCCTGTTTAGTGGGGTCCCTGTGGATGACATTATGTCCGTGGCTCAGTGGCACTGTGAGTCAAGTTTTACAGACCATTACCTCCGTGACACCTCTAACCCTCTCGCCTTGTCGATTTTGAAACATTAATCGCTTTTACATTTTGTGAGGAGTGCTTCCGCATTGCTTATATACTTCACAATTTAGCGATGGTAACAACCACTTGTCGGGACTGCATCAGGCTTCTCTACTGGGATCATGATGACAGCTTCCAAGTTCAACAAGGTCAGTCTTGTTCATGTGTTGTTCATTGTTACTTGTATTGCCACGTTACCCATTATTATTAATATGGTGATGGTTTATGTGGGAGGTGGTTCATCATAGAGAGTATATGAAAATGGAGCCTTTTCGTCTCTGTCCTATAGTACTGGCACTAGTACGTAGAGAGCGTATAGGACATTGAGGTCATCTAGTCTTCCTCCCAGGAGGGGGGGGGGTGGAGCGAATATGACATTCGGTCATCTCTCATGCATCGGTTGTGTTATCCGATGGTTTGTCAAATCCTGACTGTGTTCTCACACATTTCAGACGTCATAAGTGCCTTAAACGCGTGAAAGCGTATAGGGAAGAGCTGGTCTTTTGACCTCGCCTCCCTCCCGCCAGATTCACTTTCGAATTCTGGCAATATCAAAAGTATTAGGGAGGTAAGTATACTCTTGATGTGAAATAAATGAAATCAAGGATTTCTTTTTTCACGAGAGAGTTGATACTTACCTCCCTAGATACGGACCTGGCCTCTCCACCCAACAGAGGCTCGGTCTTCAGGCTCTTGGTAGTTGCATGTGTTAGCCAATAAATTAGTCAGGAAGTAGTAGTCGGCGCATGCGCGGTGGTGGGGCTGGCATCCGCCGGACTACCTCTGACTACCTGCCCAGTAGGGGCACCTAACTGTTTTTAATCTGAGTGTTTTATTGAGTGAAAGCCAATATTTAGCAATATCAAAAGTATTAGGGAGGTAAGTATCAACTCTCTCGTGAAAAAAGAAATCCTTGATTTCGTTTATTTCCTGCCAGAAACTCCCATGCTAAAATAATACGGAATTTTGGTCAATTTCAGTTATATTTGGCAGGAAGCATCCTTAAGGCATAGAGATTCCAGTCTGTTCAAAGGAAGCTGATCATCCTATCATGGATTGCGGGCAATTGTTAGAAATGTCTTAAAAATCTCCAAACCCACTTGCGGGTGTGATTCAAAACTCATGAAATATAATCTAGGGCAAGTGTTGAACCAGGTTTGTTCAAGGGAACTTGATTGGCTAAATGTTTTGTTGGCCGTCTTGGACAACGTTGTTTTCCCGAAGACAACTCCAGAAACAGTAAACAGATCAGGCTGAAATTTGGGAGATATGATTAGGGACTAAGGATCAGTAAAGTTTGTCCTTGGAAAGTTGATAACTTTACAAAACATGGCCATTGTGGATCAATCAAAATGTAGCATGTTTGGCAGCCATCTTGGGTCTTTAGAAAATTTCTGAGAGAATCTTATTAACCATTCGGTTTTTGTTCTCTGTAGCTTTGTTAACCCTTTAATGGTCAAGGCGCTCAAAATGGCTTTGCAGTGGTCATGAGAAAAATCCTTTTGCAGGCCAAGGGAAGAAGAGTATTTTTGAAAATTTACGACTGGAATTGCTGGCTCATTTAATGAGCCAGCCATTCCAGTGGTAAATTTTCAAAAATACTTTTTTCTTGGTCTGCAAATGGACAGTCACTGAGAAAATATAAAGTCACTGAGAAAATGTTTTCGATTTTATTTTTTGTCAATCTTGACAATTAACCCGATAAAAGGATTAATACTGTAATACGGTAATAGCTGGTCTGGCCTAAGTAGTCATATAAAGCTAGCCTGGCCAATAGATCAAAGTATGTTTCAATTCTCCTGGAACATACATGCATGAATGGCGCATGCTTCTTCGTCTATTAATAGTAACCTGCGTCACTTATATAGTAATGCATGACCTATCCGTATCTTTCAAGTAAATTTGTCACTTTTAGTCAAATGTAGTAAACGTATCCTTCTTTTCTTACCTACATATCCACTTTTAATTCAGTCCATATTAAACCTTTACTGGCAAGTCGGCCCAATGTCCTTTTGCATGACGAAAAGAAGACTTAAAATTTACCAATGAAATGACTTGCTCGATAAACAAGCCAGTTATTCCAATGGTAAATTTTCAAAAATATTCTTTTAGTCTGCGCATGGACATTCAATATGTAAATATTTAGGGTTCTTTCTGTCAAGTGAAACGTAATCTAAATGCCTTCTTAACACTTTAATGGTCAAGCTGGCCGAAACCGGCCTCACACTGGTCTTGGGGAATGCCCATTTACAGGTCAAGAGAAGACGATTTTGTTTTTAATTTACCACTGGAATGCCTGTCTCGATTACCGAGGCAGTCATTGTAGTGGTACATTTTCAAGATTGTCTTCTCTTGATCTGCAAATGGACCTCCAATGAGTAAATATTTTAATTTTTTTAAACTTAATTTTGAATTCTTGCTAATATTGTACAGTGCAACCTTATTTCAAACTCTTGTTAATATTGTACAGTGTAAGTTGATTTCAAACTCTTGTTAATATTGTACAGTGAAACTTGATTTAAAATCCTTGCTAATAGTGTACAGCGAAACTTGATTTAAAACCCTTGCTGCCATTGTATAAACAATAATCTTGATTTTAAAACCCTTGCTCATAGTGTACAGTCTAACCTGTTTTAAAACCCTTGTTGATATTGTATATACAATAAGCTTAATTTAAAACCCTCGCTAATCGTGTCCAGTCTAACCTGATTTAAAGCCCTTGCTAATAATGTACAGTGAAATTTATTTTAGATTTGTTTCAAACCCTTACTAATATTGCATACCAAGACTTGGTTTAACCCTTGTTAATCTTGTATAGTTAACCCCTTAATGGTCAAATGTGGTCAAGAAAATTTAAATATCTATGTATTGAATGTCCGTTTACAGGCCGAGAGAATACAATTTTTGAAAATGTATTGCTGGAATGACTGGCTCAGTTATCGAGCCAGTCATTCCAGTGGTAAATTTTCAAAAATTGTATTCTCTTGCCCTGTTAATGGACATTCCACAAGATCATAACAGAGGCTGGTTTTGGTTGGCATGACCTTTAAATGGTTAAACTAACCTCGTGAATTTGTGTATATCATAGCTTACTTAGGACCCTAATATTGTATAGTGAATCATGCTTGAAAATACTCACGTGAAAAACAATAAGTTGGCCGTCCGTTGAATGAACCTTTCCAGTTTATCCATCCATTATATGACATCATTATCAACTACGTGACATTAAGGATGACATCATACTCAATTAAGTAATTAAGTTCATCACGAATGCATAATTGGTGCCGGACTAAAGCGTTGTACGAATTGTATGTCTTTACTATTTAATAAACATGCTGTTGAATATTTTGAAACTAATTTGATTGGGTGCTGTTGCTGCTATCCACAAATTTTGTGGAAGATGGTGCTGTCATAGACATCGACATCATCCGCCAAAATTGTTGAAAAATGTACACCAATTTCTTTGCCATTGACACGGTAAAAGATAGAATACTGACATCAGAGTGGTAAAAGTTAAACCTTTCTATAAACTCCAGCATGTATAAAGGCTGCTAAAATGGGAAAAACCCAACCCCAAACCAACAATGATATTCACCTCTCTGCACTAAGAACCATTTTCTCCTGTCCCAGCTTGGTATGCATTGACATAGCATGTTATCTATCCCATATCTTACGTAAATTGCACAATATTTATTGATACATGAGAACTGTAGTCGTGTAATGGTTAAGCCGGTCAAGCCGGCCTCTATAGAGGTCTTGACGAATGTCCATTTGCAGGTCAAGAGAAGACTTAAAAAAAGTTACAACTGAAAAACGGTAACGAGCCAGTCATTTCAGTGGTAAATTTACAAAAATATTCTTGATCCTCATATGGAAATTCATTAAGCACAAATTTCTTAACTATTACCTGTCAATTTCAATGAGCAAAAACTTGACTTGAAATAATTTGACTGAAAGTTGATGGTTGGTGGCTTAGCAACCAAACCAACAACTTTCAGTCAAATGGTTTTCAAAATATTTACCAGGTCCAGAGATATAACCCCTGGAATATGTCGTTTGTAAAAACTCGGCAGTCAGACAGTTAACACCTTATTCCCACCACGAATGCGGACATTTTATCTTGTGTTGAAAGTCTGGCGTTGGTGAAAAACATTGTTTCTAAAGCTGCTTGGGGGATCGACTGAAAGCTCATGAAAGATCATCTAGGGCAACAGCTGAACCAAGTTTGTTTGAGGGAGCTTGATTGGCCTAATGCTTTGGTGGTCATCTTGGATGACCAGTTAAGGGTTAACAAAGTTAGGGGTGTTCAACCGTTGTTGTTACTAAGACATTACTTAATATGTAGACTCGGTTACTGATCAATTAACTACCGGTATATTGAAACCGTGCAACGGCGTTTTTCAATTTTATTAAATTGTTTCTAGTAATAAGAATTTAAACTCGTTATTCTGGAATCCATACCATACCTTTAATGTACCCTTATCACAAATCTGTCAAAGGTATGGTTAGGTTTATGTGAACATCCCTTCTTCCTTATTCGAGTATAATCCGATAGAAAAGAGAAACATGTTTATTTGAGATCGATATTCTCAAAACTTGTTCGTTATTTGAAACATGTTGAAGCTGGAAAAGATGTTGCATATCTAATGGGTAATGGGTATATCCCAGGGACCCCAACACCATCATGACATCTGGGAGTCCCAAGCTGAAATCTGCGGTTCCGAAGCTGAACTCTGTGTGTCCCAATCTGAACTCTGTGTGTCCCAATCTGAACTCTGTGTGTCGTAAGCTGAAAATGTGGGATCCCAAGCTGACATCTGATGTTCCCAAGCAGTGTTTCTCATACATGCTAAGATAAGAGGGTAGTAAGACGTGATTAGCCATGTTTATGGCTTATTACCTGATGCTTGTTCTGGGTGAGAATGAAGCCGTAATACAGCTCCAACCATTGAGGCTACACTGCCCTCGATCTCCAAAATCGCCCTACTCACCGAAAAACAAAGGAGAAACTAATTAACAATAGATTGTACAAAACTATAAATCTGTATCACATTCAAACCTCACTTTATGAATTAGAATAATAACTGTCCACCCACTGGACAACTGACCTGTTCTCAAACATACACATCCAAGTTTGTTGTCAATCTCTCTGATATAGAGCTCAATCCAGACACCATTCAGGTACTGGACCTGGGACTGGCTTCAGACCATCACCCCCAGAACCCAACCTCGGGCAAATCCATGAGAACCTTCGCAAATTCTTCCGATCCTTGCAACTCAAATACCACTTCGCCCACCCTCCAGACTGGGCACCATCTAGCCAAAACAACACTGGCTCCATCAAAACAGCCCTGGAAACTTCCCTCCTCAGGAAGTTCAGTCCTAAAAGTACATGGATACCAAACGCAGGGAGAGACGCAGCCCTCGATGCTGTCATCAAAGTGGTCCAACACGACTTCAATGCTTTCACACAGAGCAAATCAAGCACCCCCAATTTGACCCGCCACCAAGCGCAAATTCTGAGCAATCTCTCACAAGACGAACTTTTCGTCATCAAGAGAGCTGACAAAGGCCAGGCAACAGTCATCTGGGACCGCCTAGACTATATTGCAGAAGCAAATAGACAGCTCTCAGATCAAAACTCACTACCCACTCACAGAAGACAAAACTGCCTTATACAACAACCTGGTAGAAAAAAGAGTCCAACAATTGGTCAACTATGGCAAAATCTCAGCAGAGTTAGCAAATTCTACCCCCAAATTGGAGGAACCGCTATGGGCATTAAAGCTGCCTGCTCCTATGCATGCATCTTCATGGCAGATTTAGAAGAACAACTGGCATCTGCCCCCTTTCAACCACTCCTCTATCTCAGATACATAGACGACATCTTCATGTTATGGGACCAGGGAGAACAAAATCTCTTACTTTTTATTCAACACATGAACAGATCACATCCCTCCATTAAATTCACGGTCCAGCACTCCCCAAACCAGATCTCATTCCTTGACACCACCATCACCAGAACGGATCATGAAACCCTTGAGTTTTAGCCTCTACTAAACCCACTGATACACATTACTACCTCCAATACAAATCAGCCCATAGAATGGGCTTGCAAGAATTTAGAGTCCGCATTCAAGAACACTTGAGATATCAGCCACAAAAGAGACACGCCTGTGGCCAGGCACTTCAATCTTCCTCACCATGCCAATACTGACCTATCTTACTGCATCGTACAAGTCCTGAGAAGGACCCCAATCCAGATACCAGCACTACTCTTAGACGAAAAAAGGCGCTGTTCTGGATCCATCGGCTCCACACTCCAGACCCATACAGCATCAACCAATTCGGATAAATGGTTTCACTTCCCCCATCCTCTCAAGAATTCCCTCCATCCCCATGTCTTAATCTTCTAAAATAAGAGGGTACCATGGACTCAGAACTATGAGTTATAGTGGTCCCATCATAGATTTTGTAGGTAGTTTTTGCGCACAAACTTAACTACTTAGTATTTAACAATCATACAGGATTTTCAGAGGCCCCATGGGACCCACTGCCACTACTTTTGTGGGGGTCAAATCTCATTTACAAATTGCATCATGGTAACCTTAAATAGTATGAGCAATTGAAATCAGTCCTTTAATGGTGAAATTTTCTCATGCCAATGCCAATTTTCTCCTAGTAAATGTGCATTTGCAGACCATGTGAAGACTATTTTTGAAAATCTACCACTGGAATGACGAGCCAGTGGCAAAATAGTCTACTTGGCCGGCAAATTTACATTTCCCAAGACCAGTATAATGGCTGGTTGTCGCTGGCTTGTCCATTAAAGGGTTAACCCTAACCCTGTATCGTGAGACCTGAGGTAATTAACCAGGGTATTGTACGCTTTCTGGATTATATAGCCTCAGGTGGGATATTAACAATTTGTATTATATACCCGACAAGTAGACTAAATAATAACCATTATACACCAAACAAAGCACATTTTCTGTATACGGTGATGAGTGATATGAAACTAATGTAATTTTGAAAACAATTGTGTTGTTTGGCCAACAACAGCTTTCAGCAACATCACTTTTAGGATTACAGTTATATTAATTGTGCAAAACCTAACTGAATGCTCCAACTAAAAAATGTTTTATACTCAAGCCGGCCCAAAATTGCTTCTGCAGTGGCTTTCAGAAATGTCCATTTGCATACCTAGAGTTGATTATTATTAAATATCTACCTTTGGAAGACTGGCTCAATCACCAAGCCAGTTATTCCAATGAGAAATTTTCAAAACTAAGCTTCTTAGTCTGCAAATTGACATTTTTTATGAAGAAAATGAAATTTTTGGATAATTAAAGGGTTAATTATCGAACCTGCCACTCAGGGTCGGGTACAGTACATCTCAGAAATAACTTAGATTGTTTCCAACACAAAATATAGCATACTGTTGAATATTTGGAACATACCGGTAATGGACTTTTCCAGTTTTAGCTATGCCCCGCCCATCTCTAGCTAAGCTCCACCCACCCTTCGCTGGGTTGGGATTGATCGACCTCTGTATGCCCTGACTATCAATTTCCTGAAAACTATACCATTAAGCTGTTGAATATTTTGTAACTAATTTGACTGGGCGCTGTTGCAGCCTATGGCGCTGTTGCAGCCTATGGCAGTAGGCAGAAATGGTGCCCAGTCAAATTAGTTTCAAAATATTCAACATCATGTTTATTAAATAATAAAGACATACAATTCGTACAACAATGCTTAGTCCGTCATCAATTAAGTGTTCATCATGAACTTAGTTACGTTATTCATGATGTAATCGATTATGGCATTTCAAAATACTTGACAGAATGTTTATTAAATAGTAAAGACATACAATTCATACAACATGTCAGACTATTAAGAATAAAGACGCGCCAAATAGAATCATTTATGACGTAATCCTACACACTGCTTAGCTAATTATGACGTCATATGATGTATGATGTCGGATGATAGATGGATACTCTAGACAGGTGAATTGGATTGCAATACATTGCTGCCAAAGCAATATCTTCCAATTCTGAACTCCCTGACTATAAATTTCCACAAAACTAAGCTGTTGAGTATTTTGTAAAAAAAAAATTGACCTCTAGCAGCAACATCGCTCAGTCAAATTGGTCTCAAAATATTCAACAACATGTTTATTAAATAGTAAAGACATACATTTCACCTAAGGCAGCAATGTCTTCCTATATTCAATTATGTTGAAAATATTCAACAGAACATTTCTTATATCGTGGTCAAAATTTTACTAACATGTCTCTTATTTCCGAGATGTACATGTAGGGTAAGACAGACAATTCACCTTTCCAGTTTATCCATCCACCATATGACGTCATAATCAATTAAGTGACATGTAGGCTGGCGTCATAATCATGATGTCATGACTCATGAATGATTCCAAATAGTCCGTCTTTAACGCTTAGTAGTCCGACGCATTGTACGAATTGTATGTCTTTGCTATTTAATAAACATGCTGTTGAGTATTTTGAAACTAATTTAACGGGGTGCTGTTGCTGCCTATGCCATAGGCAGCAACTATCACCCAGTCGAATTAGTTTCAAAATATTGAACAGCTTACCTGCATAGTTTTCTAGAAATTGATAGTCAGGGAGTTCAGAGATCGATCGATCCCAACACGAGCGTGGAGCTTTGATAGAGATGGGCGGGTCCCATGGTGATGATTGAACAGTAAATATTATGCTCTCATTGCTTTCTTTTACAGCCTGGCTCAAATATTATCAGCATTAACTTTTTCCGCTTGTTCCGTGTGATGCGGCTCGTCAAACTTCTAAGTAAAGGGGAGGGAATTCGAACGTTGCTCTGGACATTTATCAAATCATTTCAGGTTAGTATGATCCGTCAGTGAGATTTAACCCTTCGTTGGTCAAGATTTATAAAAACAAATATTCACGCAGTTGCAAGCCATAATAACAATGTTTTCATAAATTTAGCATTAGATTGACTGATTCAATAACCAAGCCAGTCATTCCAGTGATACATTTTCAAAAATAATCTCTTGGTCTGCAAATGGACATTTTCTGAGAAAATTGAAATTTTTTTAACAAATTTGAGATTAAAGTACAATATTATTGCAGAGATTTCTGTTACAGTCACTACCTGTCTGTTATAGGCAAGCTATCCAAAAACTGTGCCTGGCTTCAATCTTGAGTGAGCCAATTTTTGAATATTTTCCGTGGGAATAACTGGCTCGGTGATTCCAAGGAAACCTTTCCAAAAAAAGTGTTCTCTCGGCCTGCAAATAAATATTGACTAATAAAACAAGTACACATTTATCCAATACCCCTGTCTTTGACATATTTTTCAATCTGGCCGCCAGGAGGTCAAACGTGTGTATTTTGAAAACAATTTTGCTGAAAGCTGTTGCGTTTCAGATTTTAGATTGACATGCATCTTTGGGACTCAACGGGCGAGGGTTCACCCATGTCTGGAGTTCTCTCTCTAGAAATCTAAATATATTAATGTATACTAGATTTCTATGGTTCTCTCCAGTAGAACCAGAATAATTGAAAAATGTCGACCCTTTAATGGTCAAACGAGCCAAAAGCGGCAACTGTAGCGGTCTAAAGGAATGTCCATTTGCACGCGATAAACGAGCCAGTCATTTAAGTCGTGAATTTTCAAAAATACTCTTCTCTTGGCCTGCAACTGGGCATCCAATAAGCAAATATTTTTATTTTGTTGTCCAAATCTGACCATGAAAGGGTTAAGAACAAGAACAACAAGAAGCTTGCGGTGTTTCTCATAGCATCTACGCGACAAGGAGCTTGCGGTGATTCTCATAGCATCTACGCGACAAGGAGCTTGCGGTGTTTCTCATAGCATCTACGCGACAAGGAGCTTGCGGTGTTTCTCATAGCATCTACGCGACAAGGAGCTTGCGGTGTTTCTCATAGCATCTACGCGACAAGGAGCTTGCGGTGTTTCTCATAGCATCTACGCGACAAGTAGCTTGCGGTGTTTCTCATAGCATCTACACGACGAGGAGCTTGCGGTGTTTCTCATAGCATCTACGTGACGAGGAGCTTGCGGTGTTTCTCATAGCATCTACGCGACAAGGAGCTTGCGGTGTTTCTCATAGCATCTACGCGACAAGGAGCTTGCGGTGTTTCTCAGAGCATCTACGCGACAAGGAGCTTGCAGTGTTTCTCAGAGCATCTACGCGACAAGGAGCTTGCGGTGTTTCTCATAGCATCTACGCGACAAGGAGCTTGCGGTGTTTCTCAGAGCATCTACGCGACAAGGAGCTTGTGGTGTTTCTCAGAGCATCTACGCGACAAGGAGCTTGCGGTGTTTCTCATAGCATTTACGTGACAAGGAGCTTGCGGTGTTTCTCATAGCATCTACGCGACAAGGAGCTTGCGGTGTTTCTCATACGTAGCATCTACATTTTGGACCTTGTACCTTGAAATCTGGACGTCCCTGGCTGAAATCTGGAGGTCCCTGGCTGAAATCTGGAGATCCCTGGATGAAATCTGTGGGTCTCATACTGACAATCTGGTGTTCCAATGCAGTATTTCTCATCCATACTAAAATTAGAAGCTACCATAGGCTCACAGCTATGAATTGTATGGTCCCATGCTAAATTTTGTGGGTATTTTTGTGTGAAAACCTGTAAAACTCGATAATATTTAATAACCACACTAGATTTTCAGGGGTTCCATAGGACCCACTGACACAACTGTTGGGGGTCCCGAGTTGCATTTTTGGGGTATATACCCTCAAAAGGACCCTTATGAGAATCACTGGAAGCTCGCATTAACACTTCCATCTAGAGATGCAGGTACAAATTTGAAAATGATCTGACTGGAGTTTTCGTAGATGACATTCCAGCGGTTATATTTCTGGACCTGCTAGATATTTTACAAACAATTTCACTGAAAGTCGTTGGTGTCTAAGCCACCAAACACAGCCAAATTGTTTGTAAAATATTCAGCATAAAATTCAATCAGTCACAAGTTTTTGCTCATTGAAACTATTGTCTGCTGGCTTGCAGCGGTGAGACAGCTGACCCCTTACCACTCAAACCGACCAATATAACCAGTGCAGGGGTCTTGAAAAATGTCCATTTGCAGAACAAGAGAAAACTATTTGAAAATTTACCACGAATGACTGGCTCGCTAATCTACGAGAAAATTTTCTTGAACGAATTTGACGGTTAAATCATTCAGATATGTTTTGCTGTATTATTGTATTGCTATTCGTTTCGTTTACAAAATATCAAATTAAATTTTCTTTCAGGCCTTACCTTATGTAGCACTGCTGATCGTCATGTTATTTTTCATCTATGCAGTAATCGGCATGCAGGTATGTCTGTCTGACAATGTGTCTGTGTCTGTCTGTCTGTCTGTCTGTCTGTCTGTGTCTGATGCAAAACAAAATGATAAACACATTGAAGAATCCACTTTCTGTACTTCTTAATTATTAACCCTTTAACACTCAAAAGCGGCTTCTGCAGTGGTCTTGAAAAATGTCCATTTGCAGACCAAAGGAAGACTAGGTAACCGAGCCAGTCATTCCAGTGATAAATTTTCAAAAATAGTCTTCTCTTGGTCTGTAAATGGACATTTTCTATGAGAAAATTGAAATTTTCTTGAATAAATTCGAGGGGTAACACTCAAGCCAGCTGAACATAAATTTTACTGTGATCTTGAGAAATTCTGATCTGCAGTTGAAGAGGTCGTTTTGAAAATTTATGCCTAATAACTGGCTCGATAATCAATTTCAATGATAAATTTTCAAAAATATTCTTGTGGCCAGTAATTGTCAAACCCAATAGACATTTTCTATCAGAAAATTAAAACATTCTTAACCAAATTTTAGGGTGGTTGGTGTTACTGTGACTGCTGGCTCTATAATCCTTAAATCGGAACCGGGTGGATATTATAGTGATCACTGACTCTATGTATCGTGAAGATTACGATAGCTGCGCGCACGCACGCACGCACGCACGCACGCACGCACGCGGATGCATCTGTGTTTGCACGGTGTGTGTGTGTGTGTGTGTGTGTGTGTGTGTGTGTGTGCGCGCGTGTGCGTATGTGTGGCGAGGCAGATCCAGGTGGGGTGTGATGCAGAGTGGCCTGCTCCCACCTGACATGCCCTTTCTCCTAGCCCAAGACAAATGTGGCATTAGTAGCACCACGGTTACTACGCATTCTATTGCAGCCTTAGGAAGCAACATTTTCCAGTCTTATTAGCTTCAAAATATTCCAGAGTACTTTATCGTTATACGGCCAGCCAGGATCTATCTCGTTGATATCTGATATATATTTTGTGACTACTTGGACTGAAATCTGTTACTCATATCTTGAGACTAACTGGGCTGAAAGTTGTTTCTACTTCGAGTAATACTTACCAGATGTACTATTATGATAATGTCTATTATCTAGTCTAGCTCAAAATAAACAATTAAAACTCCGCACTCTCCATGGTCCTGACCATACTGTGTCCGGGAATTACCATAGCCTCCAGGTATGAGTCACTTCCCAACAACAGTCAGATTCATCTATTTTGCTCGACTTTGCAGTCACGTTTTTAGTCGGCTTAATGTAGTCTGAATTTTGCGCTTAGAGTGTGATATTAGTTTCGAACGCTATCTTCATGGAAGGAAAAGGGAAATCATCACAGGGGCAGGTTGTATCAATCTAGAATTAATACATTCGTGCCATAATGACTGTTTAAAATTTCATTAAATTGGCACATTGTTTTAAAATGGGAGCCATTGTTGGACTTGCTCCGTTACCCGTTAACTTTTTAATGTTATCCGGGTACTCGGTTAATTTCTCTTGTGACTCGGTTCCTTCCAAGATGGATGCGCCCGTAGCCAAGATGGCGGCGCCCATGATTAATGTTTTGTTTTGGCTTGACGTGTCTATGAACTCTGTTTTAAGTCGATCTTTATCTCTCGCTTCACTGTCGAGGGTGTTTGTAGCTATCAGTCTTATTTGCTTGGCTATTTTAACGTTAGTTAATTACCAAGCTGTGTTTATAAAATTTTCACTCTAAAAATTTTCTAATATTATCATGTGCAGCGCTTTAATTCTTATTGTGTTCGCAGAAAGTGAAGGGGCAAGGCAAGGCCCCGCCTGATACGCTTTGCTCGCGCTGGAACCGCTTCATGAAGCAGAAGTTCTCGGTACATCACTGTGTTGCCTGCGCAAAGTGCAAAGTTGGAGGCCCTTGCGATGTATGCGCGAAGTGGTCGTCAGAGAGGGTGGCAGAATTTGATCACGATCGACGTGCACGTTTGGAGAGAATCGCGAGGGACAAGGCAGCCAAAGTGGATCAGGCATCAGTCAAAGGTCTGGAAGAGCACCTCAATGAGTGGATGGACTTGCCCTTGGGTGTTTTGGCGGCCCAATTCAAGGCAATGTTTGAGTTTTTTCAGTCCACGGTCCCATTAATGCAGGCTGGTGCAGGATTACCTATCGGTGGTCCAGCTAGTTCTGCGGAAGGACATGCACCTGTCCTTCCTCTTGCTTTGGCTCAAGAGCCGACAGCAGAGGAAGAAGATATCCTCCTGATGGAAGACTCTGTCATGCTGGAGCTTTCACAGGTGACGGAATCCAGTACCTCGCATGGGTCACCCATGGGTTTTGTAAGAGTTTGTCAACCGGGTGGAGATGTCGATGTTCCGTCAGGCATTTTTCACCCAGATTTTGCTCAGTCCGGAGTGCCATCAGAGCCATATTATACAGCTCCCGTTGGCGTCTCGGACGCGGTTATGATGGCTCCTCTCGGAGTCCCATCTCCTGCCGTAGTAGCAGCCATAGTCCCGGCTCCTGTGCTGGAGCCGATGGATTGCGGTGATCCCGTATCTGGTGATTCGCTAGATACTGGAGCCGCAAGTAGTCGAGCCACGGACCCGCTTCGAGTGGGAGGCTTGGTCCATAGCTCTCAGCATGGCTCATCGGTGGCCTTTTCATCCAAGGGCGAGAAGGAAGATGAAAATGGTAGTCCATTGATGGACGAATCATCTTGTTGCACCAAAGCTGAATGGGTGCAGGTCCTTGGCTGGATGTCCGACCATCTCGGGTTGACATCGGTTCAGGGATCTCAGCGCGATCCGGCTATGGAGCGGATGTCAGAGCGTGTGGCTAGCTCTCTGTCGAGTGGCTCTTCGGCCATGCCGACTCATCCCTTGGACACTCAGACGTCTGACAGCTTACTGTCTGGTTCAGCCCGAGTATTCTTTGCCCAAGGCCCCTAAGGGGATAAGGAGTAGGGTCCGCTTTCCAGAACAGGCCTACCATCAGTATGCTCGAGTTCCTCGGCTTTCAGTCGGCGAAAGAGAAGCGCTGAATAGGCCGTTAGCCGGGAAAGCCAAGGGTCGTTCTCGACCCTTGGTTTCCCAAGCTAACAAGGATCCCTTCAATGAGTTAACTCTCATTGAGGATGCGGCGAGAGCGGCTATGGCTGCTCTCGCACAGATGCACCGTCCTGCAGGGTTTGCTGACCTGTGCGGCGGAAGGTGGGGAAGTGCCAGAGGCTGCTCCTGGAGTTGTCTGGGACACCATGCC